>BJCM01087693.1:0-18470 GCA_018326385.1 Flaveria bidentis
CATCACACCACCGCAACCCCCATCACCACCACTGCAGCCCCCATCACCACCACCGCAGGCCCTATCACCACAACCACAACCACCCACCACAACCACAACCACCCATCACCACAACGTACCACAACCACCCATCACCACCACCGAAGCCACCCATCACCACCACCGAAGCCACCCATCACCACTACTGCATCCTCCATCACAGCTACCCATCACCACCCCCAAAACCCCTATCTCCACCTCCATAGCCGATCATCAATACTAAATCTGCAATTTTTTGCTAAAACACCCTTGGCCGCTAACGTGTTTCACCCTTCCACCACTAGATATGCTTCTATAGAACAACAAGTGCATGTCTTGGTGGTTGTGGTCTACCGATCGCTCAGATACACAAAGAATATAAGAGAAGAAAATAGATAGGGGTGGTTGTGGTTCTTTTAGTCGTTGAGGTGCGGTGGTGGTGCGGCGACGGTGGCGGTGCGACAACCGCGGGGGTGCGGCGACCACAATGGTTGTGGTGGCAGTGGTGGACACAAAGAAGGAAGAGAGAGAGAGACATAGAGAAAATATAAAAGGGGTGGGTTGTGAGTAGATGAGATGTATTAAATAAGAGTATTTTTGTCATTTTATTAAATTTAACTGAAAATTCTAATGTTGTTAGTGTGTTTGACTAAAATGGAAATAAAAATGAAACGTCAGGGGGCAGATGGTAATTTTCAAACCGCATGGATGCAAATGGTTAAAATGAACAAATGTCAGGGATGCAAATGGTAATTTACTCAAATATAAATTTTATTCTAAAATAAATCTATAATAATTTGTATTCGTTTGTGTTTATGAGTTTTTTTGTGTTCGTCATGTTCATGAACAATTGTTTGTGTTCATTTGCATTCGGTAAGTGTTCATGAACAGTTCATGAACATATTCATTTTCTTAATGAACGAACACGGACAAGAAATCTCGTTCGGTAAGTGTTCGTGAACAGTTCATGAACACGTTTATTTCTTAACGAACGAACATGAATGCCTTGTTCGTGTTCGTTCGGTTCATTTGCAGCCCTAAACGTATGAGTCCCTCAAAAATCAAAATGGGCCCGGTGTAAACAAAGATTAAATTCTATAACAAGATCTATAACATTTAATAAAATAAGGTGTTTTTTTGTCATTTGTTTTTCTTTTATTTTAACTATGTTTTTGTTATTTTTTAAAACATTTACATATTAATTTTCCTTTCAAAATTGTATTATAGTAATTTGAATACTCATACAAAATTTTCTATCTTATTAAATATAAATTCTATTAATTGTTATGTTTTTCTCTCTTATCTATTTTTTCTAAAAAGCAAACTATATTTTTTTAACGGTAAATCTATCGTACTTCTACTCCTAAATTACACTATGCCTGAGTTTGAACCCATGATCTCCCCTCTAAGAGGCAAAGCCTCTACGTGAGCTAGCCCCCATTAGATTTTATGAAGCAAATTAGAAATTATATTTTTTAATTAAAATCTAAATAACAAAAATTAAAGTTTTTTATAATATGAAAATTTCTAAAATACCAAATATTTTTAAACAAAATATTTTAAATTATTTTTTAATTATAAACATGTGAAATATTTTGAAACAACATTATTAAAACAACCAAGAATAATTACAAACCATTTTTTAAAGACTAAGATTTTTATAAATTTTTTTATAAAAACTTTAAAACAAATGTTTAAAAATAAAATTATTTATATGAGAGAGTTAAATTTGATATAATTATTTTATTTCTTGAACTATTACATATACATAATTTTAATCATATTTTATATTAAAATATTATACTGTAACTATTTATGTTTATTTTACATATACATTATATATTAAAATTTAATCCGTTTATTTAATAAGTTTTTGCCTATCTATATATCTATAGAAAAACCAAATAAGCATGAAACAGTTATAAAACCTCATTATACTTACTTTCTTATTTTTATATATTATTAATAATAATATTTGAATTCTAATAATATTACTAATATCATTTTTAAATTAAAAAATATATAATTTAATAAAGTAAAACCTATTGTTTATTAAAAACACACTTTTTAAAAAAAAGGTTTATAAGATATAGAATAAAATGAATTAAAAAACCATTTTTTAAAACAATATATTTAAAAATCACAAATTTTTTATAAAAAAAGTTTAAGAAAAATACATTATTGTTTATTTACTTAAAGTAACTATTTATATGTAATTATAATCATATTTTATCTTCAAACATGATTTTATAATGCATAAAGTTTATTAATAATTGTTTAATATTTTATTTATTCAATCCGTGTATTACACGGGGACTAACCTTGTAAACTAACACACTAATACCAAACCGTTAAAATCACATCGGATGCGATCTTGTTTTCGTTGGATAGGTGTTATGAAAAGAAATATATGACTCGAAAAAGAAATATTTGGTAAGTTTGTTTTAAGCGAGACTTAAATTTAATATCTTTTTATTTTTGATTATTTTGGATAATTGGATATCTGATAACCAATTGTGTTAAGAAATAGGATTACAGTTATTAAAAATAACATACAGTTTGAGAAGTTCATTTTCTTTTAAGACGTTTAATTACATTAGTAACTTTGAGAAATTCATCTTTTTATGCGGAAATTACATAGACGTTTAAAAGTTATCACCAATACATTTGAGCAAACTTGACTTTACACGCTTCATTGTAAAGAAATTTTTCTCATCAACTGCGGTTGCAATATGTAAAACGAATGATAGTTTCAACAACCAGCAGACCAAATGATAAGATAGATGCTTCCTTGTCTTTAAGCTAGTAAAATTTATATCTGATCTCATAGCCGATACACATTTGATCAAATCGTATTTTGCTTGTGTAAAAGGTGCTCACCGCCTTGAATGTCGAGGTTTTAGATCTTGAAGTAGACATGTTTGACAGATTTAAGATTATATTAAAAATTATTATAAAAAGTCTATAAAGCAAATTGGGAGGGACACTCATGTTATGACACGTCACAACACAAAATTTTGAAATAATAACTTTATAAAATTTAAAAACTTACAAACTAAAACTACATTAAAATATAAAAAATACTTATACTAAAAAACTACAAATCAAACTCACAACCACGTAGTCGAGCAATTTGTTGTATAAATTTGGGATAATTGATTCGTATTTATAGTGTATTTTTTTTGTTTTTTAAGAATATAGTCGTTGGGGGTAGTTGCAATATTAGGGTTAATAATTTGTTCCCCAAGTTTGCATAACCAACCAGCAACCGCAGAACCAAGTTTAAAGTTTCATATGAGCCAATCCCATAATTTTTTGTTTTGATAGTTGTCGTATAAAACATCAACGTTGGTTCACCAAGTAGAGAGTTGGCTTAACAAACACACGAACCTATCTAGGAAATCTTGTCTCTATCCCATGGGATAAAGAGGTTGCACCTAGAAAGACTCCGACTCACTAAAACCCTCTCTTCTTTTATGCATAAATACCATAGACATGCATGGTGAATAATGCCATACCATAGCCAATGCCATATCATCATAACAAATACCATAACTGAATTTTTTAACAGAAGGCAAAGAGAAGTAAGTCACAAACATTTGTAAGACTAATGTAGGTAAGAGTGAAAGCAGAGATTAAAGGCACAATCTACCACTAGAGGTACATCCTATACTAACAGCAAACCTAGGGAGTAGCTAACATTAACATTTACTAGTAAAGGCATGAGTTGGCTTACATAATGTTAACGTTACAACTTACAAGTCTCATATTTCATAAGTTTTGCGTTGTCTATCTCAAAAGCTGATCAAAAGAAAAAGTCTAAAACTGATGATGTCTGGCATTCAAAGTTGCCAGTGAACTTTTGTCGAAGCTGATTTTCCGTCAGATTTCATATTAAAACACATGCTTGGGCTATAGCGGCTTCACCTTGGCGTTGTGTTACAGAAATTCGGCTGCTTGAGAACATGTAGTAGTGCCACAGATAGTGGAAGGAGACACGTGTAAGGCAATTTACAAGGAAGCAGAAAGGGTGAAACCTATGGCAGTTGTTAAGGGTACAAGAGGTCGGAGCCTAATGCAGAGGTATTCTTTAGAGGTGGCTAAATGGGTGGGTTGTGAAGAGAAATCGGCTTAACTGTAAAAGGGTGGACAAACTTGTGTATGTTCATTTGAATATCCGCCTAAGTTCAAGGTTTTCAAAAGAATATAAAGAAGGACCACACAAAAAGTGGGATATCGATCATTAATCTACAAACTTGGAATGTCAAGGTTAGAAGATATGGTATGGGAAAATTTAGAAAATGATGAAGAAAACGATAATTGCAAAGGAAAAAAATAAATAGTGAACTAGTTTTATGAGTTGAATCATGTCTTTACTTGGTAACACCGTAACATTAGAAAGTAATTAGGTAGTCTGCACTAGAGAATGTGACATACTTTGTGAGAGGAATGATCAAATAGTTATATTAAAAATGGTCCTAAAATATCTTTTTTTTGAAGAGGTTGACTGATATCCACCGTTTGGCAAGAGAATCTTCTTCGTATGTATTTTTCCTTTCAATTTGCATTATATGAAGTCAAGAAATTGAATGGTTTCAAGTAGATCACGGCCTGTTGAAGTGGGCCTTGTGCAAAAAAGGTACTAATTTATATCGCGATCAGGTGAGGCAAACAAAATCAACAAGATCTTGCTATGGATGAGGCCGGATTCACCCGTCATTGTTGCATATGGCTTGAAAATGAAAGAAAGCTGCGGCTCTTAGGCGCCTTAAGACCAAGTATGTGTAGCAAACTCACAGGCAGTTTTCATGGTCCCCTTTGTCTTTGTATAGATTTAAAACTGATGAGAAAGAAAGAGATTCATCTTTAATGTTATAATCATGGCTGCACCCACTTGGTGCTAACCACATTTGTACATAGAGTAATTCGATTCGAGTGTAGGTTGAGTTTAAAACTATCTTTAGATGTAAGCATGGGTAGATAATTAAGGTATAATTAATTTTGTTACTTATAGTTGTAGTCTTATAAAAACTATATTACGACAATTCTAGTCATCTTAGAAAATAAAAGAATAATTTACGGTGCTCTATGCATCAAGTAGTTGTAGTCATTTCCTTTTAGCTGATTGTTCTACGATTTGACTCATTTGACTAGTCGGAGACGTAAGACAACTCTCATTAGCTCATTCATAAATGCATGGGTGTAAATTATCACCTCTAGATGAGAGGTTGTAGCCTTGTAGGTATCTTGTACAAATATTTGATCCTAAATGTTTTTTTATTTAAATAAATTAAAATAACCACTCTTAGGCAAATACACTTGAAGCCCATTCTGAATACACTGAATGTGGTTTCTTTCAGTACCCCACTTCCCAATTTGACCTTTATTCAGTTATGGGCTACTTATTTACAATATTAAGACTGGTCAATTGCTTCTATGTTTTTGCAAGTTGCTATTTGTAGGCCAATGTGGTATTGGACCATCATATTGAGAATGATTATGATCATGGTTGAAGTTATTTGATATTGTGTGTCATTTTCTTGGTCCCTGCCTATGTTTCCATCTTTTACATAATAAATACGAAAAACCTTATCTATATCATCATATATTCAACGACATAAGGCGGAAATCTTGTTTGTAATACTAATATACATTCTATATTCTAATTATTGTTCCTACAATGCCAGTATACGTACTTGCATATACGATATATACTTCTGGGCAAATGAGTAAAGAATAATGATCGATAACATTTCCACTTAATCCGTATAATGACCTTCAAATGATCACATCTCCATCTTCATACTGCTTCCTTCATTTGAACCTGAAAAACATACACAAGTAAAGTCCTTTAGATTATTCTGCTTCATTCATAATATTGCTTAATAATTCCTACAACTATCGGTTTTTTCATCTGACTAGAACCTGTAAACCGTAGCGTGTTGGCCTGTATGGTGTGTTATAAGTGCATTATCTTTAAGTTATTTCTTTTTGAATGAAAATGGTTATCTGAAGGACCAAATGTTTTTATCATTTTTGGTGGAAGACAGAGATAAAGAAAGATACCTACTATGCAACTTTCTTGGCTATTGAGCTTGGACCCATTTATTCTTTTAGAAAATCATTCCAACTTTTGTGGGCCTTTCTCAATAGTCACTATCTTGTTAGTAGTATTGGAATCATTTTTTCCTGAATTTTATGATTTTTTTAGTTCAGTTCACTTTACCTGTAAACTGATGGGATTGAAATGGTATCAATGTTTCTTGTTCAAATTCCAATTTATACAGATTCTGTAAATCAGCATCCCAATTAGCAGCTGGCTGAATTTGCTGTAACAAAAAAGGTTGGATCTTTTGTAAGAAACTGTAAGAAACTATGGGCTATACTAAACTGTAAAATTGACCTGTATTTTGGTTTCAAAAGTACAAATATTTGACTTCCTTTTAACAGTCAACAAGAGTTACAATTGAAAGAATGAGGAGGAAAGATCAGAAGAAATTACATTGAAACAAGATGAATCCATAAATGTTTCAGGGACCGAAATCGGAGCACTAATACTTCTTCTTAATCCCATTTCTGCAGAGTTAATTCCCA
The DNA here is from genome assembly GCA_018326385.1 of Flaveria bidentis. Taxonomy (NCBI): domain Eukaryota; kingdom Viridiplantae; phylum Streptophyta; class Magnoliopsida; order Asterales; family Asteraceae; genus Flaveria; species Flaveria bidentis. The sequence goes on from BJCM01087693.1 coordinate 6,613, forward strand.
TGTCGAATCCGCAGTATGAAACCACTTGATCCATTGAGTTCAACTGAAAATATGCAGAATTAGCCGAAGAACACCCGAGCACTGGAAATTCACTGGTGGAGGACTGAAATATCTGATGATAGTAACAACATCAATTTTATTATCAGTAATTATACTAATTAACAACTAAAATTCTTACAAAACTTGTTGTTCAACTATGATTATCTATCTTCTCACCTCTTTCGCGAGTACATTATCGACATTGAAATCTAGCTCCGGATTAACTGTAGCAAGCTTCATGGACAGAAACTGTTGTAAACCAAAATACCAAATTATACAAATGTCAGTATTTTATTCATTAATTCTCTTAAATTGTCACCCATGATATATAGTTATATTAGGCAAAAGATATTATTATAGACCAAATGCTTAAATTGAGTCATTATTACCTCTACTTGTTTTTGTAGGGATTGGACATAATTGATTATTTCATCAAGCATTCCAGCTTTTCCTGTGATCTTGTTGCACCCAGGTACCAAATCCTGTAGGTACTTCATTCTCTCACTAATTTTCTCCCTTCTCACCTGTTTATTGTCATGATCATCAATCTTTATGCATAAAAAACAGTTAACTAATAATTATCATGACAATTAAATGTTAATCGTTATTCGGTTCGCCTACCCTTTCGGCTAAACTATGGCTGTCAGTGGCTTGACCACGACGCGCTCGAACATGAATATAATCAGGTTTTTGAACCTCAGAAACCTTAGATTTCTCCTTAGATGAAGTGTTTGTAGAACCTTCTTTGCTGTTGCTGTTTTGATGTGTGATCCTAGAATCCCCTTCAGAACACCCTTTTAGCTTCTTTTCTTTATCAGAAACAACCTGAAAGTGTCACACATCAAACTTACAAATTTAATGAAAACTATGTCCTTTTTAGGAAACTTAACATTAAAACATAATAAAATTAAAAAAAAAAAAAAACACAAGACTAAACCTGTTGGCTTTGACCCTTATCAGCAGCAGCAGCAGCTTTCCTCTTCTTATGTGAAACCGAAGCCGAAACCGAACTAGAATTCCCCTGCATAAACATTGCCTGATCCACCTCTAATGGTGCACAATTGGCCATCTTCAAAACAGTGTTTGAATCCACATACCCATAACCCAATTGACCACCAAACGGACCCCCGTCGAGCCCGGCCCAATACTCGTCCATCCCCGGGTCGGGTTTCACGACCCCTAAACCCGAATGGTTCGCAAACATATGATCAGTCCGATCAAAAAAACATTGCTGCTGTTGTTGCTGTTGCTGCCCGAAGCCGGTGTTTGGTATCTCAGGATTCATATTGAGTGATGAAAGTTGAAATTAGTTTAGGTAGGTTTGTTTTGTTTGTACCAAGTGTTTACATGCCAAATTCACGTCCTCTCAAAACCCAACCCAAAATGCCTTTGCCTCTCTTTTTTGATGTAAAAAGACCTTTATGTACGTCAAAGTGTGATCATATTTCTCTTTTTGACATGTAAGGATAAGTAGGGGAGTGGGGGTGGGTTGGTATAAATATATATAAGGGAAAAGATCGTCACCACTTATGACTCTTAACTTAACTGGTTGAAATGAGTTGTACATTAAATTAGATAAATTGAATTTTAATAATTCATACTATTAATTTGATTATTAATACTATCAACTTTCATGTTTATTACCAACGACAGTCCTATGATATAATTTTTAATCTTTTACGTTTAACTTGGACTCCATTCCAATCGCAACAATGATTATGAACGAAATGAAGAAACATACAAGTTAAATTTAGCCTAAAATAAATACAAACCGAACATAAAAAATTGAAAATTTTGTCACCGGGGTTGTTTTTTGTAACAAAAGTAAAAGTTCAAAGTGCTGCTAATCAAACTAATAAGATGGATTATTATCGACTAATAGGTAATAGTTTTTAAATTTTAAAACTAAAAATCTAATTTGCCTTAAAAATATAAAAGTCATATGTTCAGATGTCCCTTCGAGTAATAATGTTCAGTGTTGAGTCAAAAGTTTTTCTAGTTATAAATTTTCTTTTAAAGGAGTTGAAGACGTGGTCTCGTTTGAAAAACAGATAGATAGACTCTATTAAATTATTATTTATGATTTATCATCCGAAACAGAATCATCATTTGTGAAAAAATGGCCGGAGAGTGACACCTGCCGGAGAGTGGCCGGAATAAATGAGAGGATAGAGGAGAGAGAAAGCAACAGCCATCCAATGTAACCACAAGGAGTGGCCATGGGCTGTGGGTCCACCTATGACATGACTGCCACGTGGGTATGTCCTGCACAACTCCTAGTTTTTCCTTTTTTATTATTATTTACTGCTTTTTTATATAAAGAAAATTGAAAATTTGGATAGCATTAGCCAGCTTCTTTTCATATAAAATGGGATATTCAAATCCCAACACCCCCCACTTTATTTGTTTTCTGTTTTAAATTATCAATTTCCGATACATCAGTTTCTAATATATTTAAAAACTTTATAGTTTCTTCTGTGTCATAGAATTGTTCTTTTTTACTTCTTTTTAAAAATTTTGCTGCAACAATATGGCGGTGGGGTGAATGAATATATTTATTTTAGTGAAAGGTTGGATAAAAAAATAAAAAAAGAAGTTATTATGTTGCAGCTTTTATGATTGAACACTAATAGAAACAATTATGTAAATATAATGGTATATGTTAAGGGTGTTTAAAAATATTTGAATTCGAGATTCGATCCGAAAATCCGACTCCGAAATATCTGAAATTTCGGATATCCGAATTTTAGATATCTGAAATTTCGGATATCCGAATTTTAGATATCTAAAAATTTCGGATATCCGAATTTTAGATATCCGAAAATTTCAGATAGTGATTTTCAAAAGTTTCAGATATTCGGATATCCGATTATCCGAAAAATAAAAAATATTTTTTATTTTTAAAATTTTTAGATAGATTGTTACTTTAGATTGAGATTTTTAGTGTATATGATTTTTATGATATATGTTGGTTTTTTATAATATTTTTATAATATTATATGTCTAATTATTATAAAAAACTAAAAATAAATAAATAAAAAATAAAAAATGAAATTCGGATATTCGAATCACTATCCGTATCCATATCAGAAATTTCGGATACGGACACTGATAGTAATTTTCACGATCCGAAATTTTCGGATATCCGACTTTAAGGTATTCAAAATTTTATGATAGAACACTAATAGAAACTTTTAAGTCTAAGTTCTCTTCTTGAGGGGAATTAAGTGAAGCTATTACGTCACTTCTTGAAGGTTAAGTGGGAAATTAAAAATGAAAGTTATCGTCCAGGCTAATATTATGTAAGAATAATGTTATACTTGTACACCCTTTTTGTTATAAGTTCCGTTAATCAACATATACAATAATTCATAAATGTAATCTAAATTTACGTTTGGTTGATACATTTACAAGTCTGGCTTTAAATCATTTAACTCAAAATGTTTTAAAATTACAAACTCGGTTGTCCTTATGTAACATTACTAATATCATTCCTTGTTATTATACTTTGTATCTTTTAAAGTTATTATAAAAAGTTTATAACATACTTAACTTTAAAATGGGCATGTGTTTTGTTGATGGTGTCAAGTAGATTACTAGAATAAAATATACTCTTTTATGAATTGAGAGATGTTAAACTATCTATCCTAATCTGTTATATTAACGTGTTATTGAAGAAGTTGGAACTTTTGACATTAAAAAAATAATGTTAGAGCATTCACACTAACTTCTCTATTATCATCCTTATATTTACAACAAAAATACTATTTTTCACTCTCTTTTCAATTATATAATATTTTATATATTCTTATCATTATATTTTATCTCCCCTCCCCTTACAAATATTTCTAAAAATATTAAAAAATGTATGGAGTTGTAACGTATTTCTCTAGATATAGAAAATCACAATACAATCTCCATAAAAAAACATTTCTTCAGCTCACAACAACTCACAATCATTCCTGTAATATAAGTCACACGATCACATTAAAACGAGAAACCCATTATGAATTCTTTTACTATTTTAAATTCAAATCTGTTTGTATTTGTGGGTGTTTATTACTTTATTTATTTATTTTATTATTTTCACAGTAATAAATAATAATAAAATAAATAATTTGTGATCCATGGATAAGACCCCGTGAATAGTGCAGGATGGAGGGTGGCTCCGGGTTCTCAACGTCAATGGGTCACCTGGGGCATGGGGGACGAGGGTTGGGGTACACGTGGCAGAAGGATATTGGTGGGTGATGTTAGATTAATTACATGGTATGTGATTGGTAGTAATAACCTGAAAAAAAGATGCTATTCTCTGCGGCTTCTTCCATCACGCGCCTCCATGATACGCTGCTATCACTTCAATTCCCCCTCACAGAAGCAATAATATCATGATACATTTTATAAATTGAATATCGTATAACATCATATATGACGTATGTGATAAAAATACTGAAAACAATAAAAGTTAAGGGGTCTGGTCAGAGGCCTTTACGTTCCCTGTTGCTCTATACAACCTTTTATACAACACATATAGGGTAATACGACGCGTATAGCAAATTTCGACATTGAGTACGAAAAAAAAATCAGAAAGCTATCAGAGAGGTTATACACCTCGTACAGAGTTACACGACTCACCTATACGGCCCCTATAGAAATTTAAAGTGTTGATTTATTATAAGAGGGTGTCTAGATGTCGAAACTCTAATAATATTGATGATTTTTATCTATAAATGCAGTGTGAGATTAATCGTTACAACTTATAAGTGAAGCTTTAGTGAAATTAGAAAAAAAGATTGGTGTTAAAAAGATAATAGTTTTGAAATATTTGACACGAGTGTATGTCATTTCATAAATTTGAATAGAATAATATAAAATTTTTATGGATTATACAACTTTTTGTAATTCAATAACTATTATCTTAAACTATAGTACAAAAGCTAATGATTCGTTAAGTATTTTTTTCTCTACCTTCAAGTTTTTTCTTAGGATGATGGTACTATCAACTTGTGATAAATTTGCACATGCTTTGTGAATGAGGGCCCGTTGGCATTTCGACATGGTCAATTATGTATTTTGGGAGGGCTACGACAACCTCGAATATGGGTAGCAAGAGCCAAGAGGGTTCTTACGCTCTATAGCTCCCATGGTTTTCTTAGTTAAATCATATTGTTTATGTTCTTGAATATTATGTGTATGTTCTTATCATCTTCAATGTACCAATTTGTATCAATGTGTGCTTATTTGTACCAATGTGCCAATTTTACTATATGTGCTAACTTGTACCAATATGTACCAATGTGTGCTAATTTGTATTGGGCGAATTATGTCAATATGTGCCAAGTTGTACCCAAGTACCAATTCAGATGCTCGATTTAATTAAAAGTTTGTAGTAAGTGGAATTAAAATGACCTAATTCAAAAAGATACCAATAACTTATGTAATTTTTTTAATTGAACTAACCAAATTATACAATAAATTAGCTTTATAAGTAAATAGTTATGTTACTCTTCCAAATGGAATAAATATAAATTTTACAATTTTGTATGTGTGATAAAGAAAAGAAACAGGATTTGACATCAGTCGTCTACGAGTATGATAACACATATATAAGGATTGAGTCCATCTTCAACGAATGAGGACAGATGTCTCACTCTCTTTTTAACGTCAATTCGTTCGGCTTCTCTCCTCCATCTTCTTATGAACACGCCTCTCTCCTCACTATCTCTCCTGTCACATTCTCCAACCATGACCATTCATAGTCATAACTTTTTTCTTCTCATTTGGACACATCCTTTGCATTTGTTGCCCTTCCTTCCTCTGCTTCGTCTTTGCTTCTAAATAATAAATATACTGTCAAGGTTAATCTGTTCTAGAATTTTAATATAAATCTCTTTAACAAACATCTAACATTAATCTATGTAGTCTAGAATTTTAATAAATATTCTAAGAACCATTTTACATCTACACGAGTATGAGCATGATTGAAATATAAATGTGAATGTGGGTGCGTGGAATTCTTTTTTTCATAATAAATGACTACAAGAATTAAAAGAATTTGTAAACTAATATTTATGATAACACAGAAGTACTAAAATCAAGGTATTTTTTTTACATTATCCATGCATATAAATAATAATAATAATAATAATAATAATAATAATAATAATAATAATAATAATAATATCATTATTTACTAGCCTCACGCTCCATAACACTGACACACACACCCACTTCACATTTCTGACACACACGCACATCTTCCTAGCGTTGGCTCAGGACAATAAGCAAGATTTTTTTGTTACATGAGATTTAAATCATTTATAATATTTTTCTAAGGATACATATGTGGTATGGTAAGTTATAACTTGTGTCACATAGGCGTCATCTAATAAAAAACCTACTCATTCGGTCGCTCCCCATACTAAGGTCATGGTGTATATTTGGGTGGAGGGTGGCTATCGTGACGAGTTGACGGTGTGGATTCTTAAAACATCGCACCCTTATGACGTGGTCCACACACGTGATAGAAATTCGTAGAAAGGTTCACAGATGTGAAAACTTTGGGCAATGGCTTTGTAGATATTTAATGACCATTCTCTTTACAAGATTTTTATTTTGTGTTCTTCAAATGATCAGTATACTAGATTTACTCTTTTCAGACTCTGGATAGGATGTACACGCTTAATTTTCACAACAATTGCTACCACTCTTGTTGAAATAGTCAAAGAGTATGCCAAGAGCTCAAACACACCAAGGTTCACACGTAGAGCCCGTTTAAATAGGGATCGTAAAGAGCGTCACCGTTGTTTGTTGAAACACTACTTTATTGAGCGCCTAATTTATGATGAGACAAGCAACGGTTCCGATTAAGCAGAAGTTTATTCCAAAATTTAAATACATCTAATGACGTGGAGCAAGAAATTCAGGAGATGACTCTAAGAGATGTTATTACAAATGTATACATGTCTGGAAAGTTACAATAGAAAAAAGTTCAAAAGAATCCGCTAGAAAGAATTTTAACAAGCATTTTATGTGTTCAAACAGAGATGAGACATTTAAAACCTTAGTTGAAACAAAAACAATAAATCAATAAAAATTGTATTAAAAAGGTTTAAAACAATATAACTCATTTGTTTAATGAGAAAATTTTTCATTTTATTGTAATATAGTCGGAAGAAAAAACTTAAGAGACTTTGTAAACTATCAAAAACATTTAAACACACTCGAAATCCAATAATCACTTCGATAGTACAATCTTCTGTTGTTGTATTCTAAGAAACAATCATGTTCTCTTGAAGACTTACAAATTGTTTGACGAAACGATGTTCAGCATGAGTCTTAGCTTCACTTCTACTTATTATTTGCATCTTAATATAAAAATTGTAATTTGTATTGTACTTTTTTTATTTCAAATTGTATTCATCTTCGTTGTATTATGACTTTGTATACAAACATATGAACAGTTCATTTATATGTAATGATGACTATTTTTTTCACCCTTGGTTTTTTGATCCAATGAAATGAGAGATTAATAATAAAATCTAGAGCTTTTAGGTTATGGGTTTCATTTTGAATCTATGAATTTTAATATATTTGTGGCTTTTCTTTAAAATTGGTATGTCTGGTGTAAGAGCTGTTATTTAAAGACTTGACGCTCAAAATAATTATTTTTATCAATAATTTTTCAACAAATTTTGGATGATAAAAATCGTGAATGGTAAAGATGTAGATGTTTCGTTGGACATGATGTGTTACGAGTAATCATTTAGATTCTCATTCTCCAGCATAATCATTCAGATTCTCATTTATATTCTCATTATTTGATTTTAACCAAAGTTCGTAGTACATGGAAATATAATTTCGGTGTATTTTTATCAAGTCAAAAAGAATTTGAAAATATTGACTAATGTTTTGCAACTGTTTTTCTACGATTACTAATTTAATTATTTTTTAAAACGAAAAACTTAAACTCCTAAAAAATAAAAAAGAATAATTTGTTATTTTTGTCCTTTATATTTCGTTAAATTTATCATTTCAATTTCAAAAACTTTTATTCATATCATTTCAATCACCATGGTTTACCAAATATTATCATTTTCATTTACTCCACTGACTACGTTAAAACATCCGTTAAATATTAGGATATTTTAATCTTTTTCATTACTCTAATTATGTAATTAAAACAAATAAACCAATTAATATTCAAATAAAACTAAAAAACACATGAAGCGATTAGTGAGACCGATCGCTTTGCTTTAAAAGTTTCGATTAACTCTAACCCATGTTGTTCGATTGAGATCTGCTGTGGGATTTCAATTAATATTTACGTTTTGTTCGAACGTGTAACGTTGTTCGATTGAAGTCTATTGTTGTCATATTTTACCATTAATCTCTCATGCCATGATCAATTCACAACAGACCTTAAGCGAACAATGATACAAGTTCAAACAAAACATGAAGATTAATTGAAATCCCATAAGAGACATCAATCGAATAATATGAGTTACAATTAATCGAAACTTTTAATGCGAAATGATCGGTCTCACCAGTCGTTTCATGTGTTTTATAAATTTAATTGAATATTAACTAGTTTATTTGTTTAATTGAATAATTAAAGTGTTGAAAAAGACAATAATTGGTAAACTATAGTGATTAAAATAAAAAAAAAATTTGGATTTAAATGATAAATTTATAAAATGTCAGGGACGAAAATAATATTTTACTCAAATAAAAAGTTAAAAAGAATTTCTCCTCAAACATTAATTATAATATTTTAATTTCCATAAAAGATTTTATATTTATCATTCATAAAAAAAAGCTATTTCGACATATATTTAAAAAACTACTGGTTTAATTACTATCCCACACATTATAGGTCACCTCGAATGTATTATTTCACAAAAAAAATATCGAATCAAGACAACTTCTACAAAATGGTGAACTACTTAATAGTTAAAGCACATACTTAACTACTATTAATCAAATTCTTTCCTTAAATCATGTTAATTATGTACTAATTTATGTTTTATATATTCATTTATTTGTTACTCCAAATTGGTCAATAAAGATTTGAACAATAAAGTGATGAATGTGAATTTGAATCAAGGATGTAATAATAGAAATGTGGCAATAATAGTGAAACAAAATCAATGGTAGGTGATTGGATAGTCAAAATCACAATGACATGATGATATCTTTAGGTTCATGGGGCCAAATTCTATGCAATTCTAGTGACCCCTCTTATTTACTCCCAAATTTGTTTATATCATGACTGCCCATACAACCTTTTTTCATTTTCCTATTTTATCCCTTTGGATCTCGAAAATTCTCTGATTTAGTCGGTATTTTAGTGATAGTAGACAGAATTTTTGTATGCATATCAATGATGATCCGTTGGTTTTATAGCGTTAGGTTTTCATGTGCTTCTTATACTGACATATTCATTTTTATGTAATATCAACTCATTCATGGTCTTATGCATATATATACTTAGGCGTTACGTTCCATTCCAGATTAGGATTATGATTAAGATTGCCCGTCTACACATTTCCTAGCAAAGCATATTATCTTAACATAGAGAATGTGGTAAGAATTCGAATGAGATAGGGAAAATCATACCTTGTCAATCGATGCGACTAGGTAAACCGTAGTGGGCACGTAGCCTCATGACCGGCTCTATAATGTAATTTGTGATGCTACAGGATTGGGGACGTCTATAAATAAGGGCCTCTATTTCTAAAAGAAATTATAGCCGCGGGTTTTAGTATTTTATGAGTCAATGGAATTTTAAAACGGGAATAATACTTGATAATAAAGTCTCGATGAAAATTTTGAAGATTTGATATGTTATTGAAGAAATACAGCCACACAACTTACAAAGCAAACGACCCCTTTTAAGTTCCTTCCTCATCGATCAATATCGCCATCGACTAGCCCTTTTTTGCCTCTTGGTTGTTCAAAGAATTTAACTATCCACGACTCACGGTTAGTATAGCAGATTTTCTTCGATTTATTGCTTTTGTTCAAAGAAATTTAATTAGGTTGCTTTTGTTTAGATCGCGTTTTACAAAACAGTCTTATTTTTTTAAGTTCGATTGGGGTCTCAGAAAATGTTAAGCTGGTTCTGCGTAGCCTTCAGAGGGTTAATTAAGTGTTAAAACAGGAGACTAGTGTGAAAGCTGGATTTGAAAGCCTCAACGTATTAGTTGATGCATATGTTATGAATTTGTATAGCATGATTTTTCCATAAGAAACTAGTTTGCATTTAATTATTTCTGTACACAACAAAATCACATAGATTACAATCATTTACGAAGTAAATTTACATTGAAACGTAAAGTAACTTGGATTTATATCGTTGGTTGAAATGCACGAAAACGGTTTATATTTGACCCGACTCGTACCGACATGTATATAAATATACAAATGTAAAAGTAGTTTTTTAAGTAAAAGGTTGTACCGAAGTAAACCTGTAACTTTATAAACTTAAGGGGTTAAATTGACACCTCAAACTGACCAGTTATATTTGATATCAATAAATATTCAAAAAATAAATATAATACAATAAATAGATATTATTATTATTTAAGATATTATCAATACACCAATATTTTTAGTACTTAAATATTATTAGTAAATATATATTATAATTACTTAACAATATTATTACTGTTATAGTTATAATCAAATGAATTATTAGCAGTGTGTCAACATATAATAAAATGAAAGAAAAAACCTCGTATAGGGTGGCAAATGATAGTCGAAATATTCTATTATATATTAGTGGTAGTTTAATTTGCAATATAAAGTGGTGCTTTCAAGCCCATATAAGATTTTGGTTCACTAAAACTACTTCAGTGAAACGTAATTTAAATGTCATATAAAAAAATAATTTGATGATAAAAAACTCAGTTTCATATATATACCATATATATATATATACCATATATATATATACCATATATATATATATAATATAATATATATATATATATATAAAATATATATATATATATAATATATATATATAGGGAAGAGATCAAATGAAAACCACCACTTCCCAATCACATAATTTATAATTGATTCGATCTTTTTATTGTTTAAATTATATTTAAGTAAAATTCAACTTTATTTTTTGAATTCATTATATATTATTTAGTTTAAACTCCAAAAAATGACAATGATGACAAAACGACTTACGTATACGTCACTTGTATGAGTTATATGTACGTAACTTTTAGTTGTACACTTGTTAACACGTACGTGCATATACATAGCCCCTACATATACGTAATAATTAGTTGTATACTTTGTAACATGTACTTACATATATGTAACATTTGATTTTCATAATTTTTATTTATAATATGGTTTTCAATGAGCCCCTCCCCTATACATACACATACACATACACATACGCATACGCATACGCATACGCATGCACATGCACATGCACATGCACATGCACATGCACATGCACATGCACATGCACATGCACATGCACATACACATACACATACACATACACATACACATATACATATATATATATATATAGGAGAAGGTTCAAATGAGAACCACTTTTTTTGTGAGAACTCCAGAAACCAATCTCAGTCACTTATTTTTTATCACATGCAAATCACATGCCATTTCCCCTTTTTTTTAAACGTTCGTAACTTTTTTTCACGACATCATTTTTTCAAAAAAAATTCACCATAAAATTCAGTATTTTTTATCTTTCTAACGCCTACCATATTGATATATTTTTCTAAAAAAATCGTACATCCGTTGTTTACATATGTGTAAATCTAGTTATACAC
>BJCM01087695.1:0-17492 GCA_018326385.1 Flaveria bidentis
TGTATTACACGGGTTGAATAAATAAAATAATAAATAATTAGTAATAAAAATTTATAAATTATAAAACCATGTTTGAAGATAAAATATGATTATAATTGCATATGAATAGTTATTTCAAGTAAATAAACAATAGATAGGTTATAGACACACGCACACACACACACACACACACACACATATATATATATATATATGTATATATATAGGTTGTCTAGTTAAACAAATTATAGTTAATAATAAACACGAAAAGTTACAGTATGATATTTTAATATAAGATATGTATAAAATTATATATACGTACTTGTTCAAGAGATAAAACAATTATACTATTCTTAAATATCTTATCTAGATGGTTTCATTTTCAAATATTTGTTTTAAGATTTTATTATAAAAATTTATTATTTATAAAAATCTTGTTTATTAAAAACTCAAGTTTTTAATTATTCTGGTTGTTTTAATAAAACTACTTTTAGAAAATTCCATATTTTTATAATTATTTTTATAAGAAGACTGATTTAATATATTTTGTTTCAAAAGGTTTAATATTTTAAAAAATATATAAATTTTAATTTTCTTAATAAAAATTATTTTTAAAAACATAATTTAATTTTAAAAAAATCTAGATGAGAGAGAAAAATATATCAATTGACCAAATTAGTTTTTATGAAGAGAAAGAAATTTTTTGAGTGTTTAAATTACTTTAATACCTTTTTAGAGGGAAAAATAAAGTGAGAATGTTTAAAAAAAATGACAAGTGTCAAAAATACTTTTTTTTTTCATTAGCCAACCAACTCTTAAAAATCATAGGCCTATGGGCCGCTATAACTATCCAAGAATACACTCGAAATTGGAAGGAGAAAGTTTAAGAATATGACAAGTGGCAAAAGAAACATTCTTTTATTAATATATAGATTAATATAAATTTGAAGTAAGTTTAATAAATGTGTGGGTTAACCGTTTAAAAACACCTTGAATCCGGAAACTTCTAACATTTATTTTATCCCGTTAACACCTCAAATGAGTAAGATTATATTAAATAATTTACTTAATAGTATTTTTATCAAATTAATATAAAAAAATTAGTATTATAGTAAAAGTATTATTATTCGGATCTAACATATAACACAATGCCGATCGAATATGGTTAAGTTTGGAAATATTAGAGGGGATGGTGGATTATCCAATGACTTTTTTGTACCCATTTTGTATTATTATAATTACTAATTCTTTATTGTTTATATATAAAGAATGTGCGTATGTGTGTGTTTTTCTGAAGACCAAATGGTGCAAAGGACTGTTTTGAAGGTGCAATTATCAAGCGACAAAAGCAAGAAGAAAATTCTTAGAGCAGTTTCTGGACTCCAGGGTAAATAACGTATTTATGTTATTACTTTAAAGTTTCTTAATTACATCGCTTCCTTTTAACTTTTCTAGTAAAAATATAGTTGTGCAATTTTATAATTCGATTATAAAATTTTCATAATGTGTGGTTTTAAATAATAACTAATAGGTGTTGATCAGATTGAAATCGATGGAGCCAAAGGAACATTAACAGTAACAGGAGATGCAGATCCATACGAGATAATATTACGAACAAAGAAGGCTGGAAAATTTGTTGAAGTGGTGACAGTTGGACCTCCACCGGCACCTCCAAAGAAGCCAGAAGAAAAAAAGCCTGAAGAGAAGAAACCGCCAGAGAAGAAACCCGAAGAGAAGAAGCCACCAGAGAAAAAACCCGAAGAAAAAAAAGGGGACCAAAATTATCATATTCATCCTTATGATATGCACTATGCACAAGATTGTGTTATATGCCAACAAATGGCCATGGTTCATATGCACCGGTGGCACGAACCCGGTTCCACTTGTACGATTATGTAATATTTTTATGAATACTATTATTTATGTAAGAAATTAAAAAGATTTAGATGATATGGTGTTATTATAATATTGTTAGTTTGTTACTGTACTAGCACGGGTCAAGACCCGACCAACCAATCGGAACAAATTAGGAAAACCTATGTTCTTCGATCAAAATATCTTTGTCACATTTGAATTCATGATTCATTTTAAAAGCTAGTCTCAACCAACTCTATGAAATGTTAAAGACTTTAGAATACAAAAATGGTTTAGATAAAATTACCCTATAATTCTCATTTTAGATTTGATAACAGGTACGGTAAGAATCGATGTTTTCTGACTCGGATCAAAACCCTCGTCGAACCGGGATTCCTAGGTCGATTCCACCCTGATTCTTTTTGTATGCAAAGTACTAGTCCGGTATGATGGTCGGACCGGAAACCGTGAAACGGGTCAGACTAGATTTTTCGAAATTTATTATTTTTTTATTTTTTGGATTTTAATAAGTTTAACGGATGGTTTAGAGTGTGAATTAGCGTATTGTACATAAAATTATTATTTTTATATAATTATAAACTACGCATATAAAATATTTTATATTAACTTATAAATATAACTAAAAATCTAATATATCAAATGTTAACCTTATATTATTACGATAACTGTGTTAACTTTTAAATATCAATCAAAATAATCATTTTTTGTTGGAATAACATCATTACACATATAAAAATATATTCTTTTATGTATATGTGTAAATTCATAAGGTTAAAAAAGTTACGATTAGTGAAAGTTACAATCACATCTCTAAATATTTACTAACCGTAAGTAACTTATTTATTTCGTAACTTTTTTAGATTTATGAATTTACACATATACATAAAATAACAAAATATTGTATATGTATAATGATATTATTTTAACATAAAAAATAATGATTTTGCTTGATATTCAAAAGTTAATACGGTTAGCACAATAATAATCTAGTTCTTAAATCCGGTATAGTTAAATTGTAAGGTGACCGATCGTCATCTCATTAGATTCTGAAAATATAGGTAAGGATAATTAAAATGATAATTTGTAAGGATAACTAAAAAATAATTATAATATTTTTTGTCTACATAAAATATGCTAACTAATATATTCAATAAAATCCAAAAATACAAAAACAATGGTGATAAGAGTCACACTTATAAGCTTGGGGTAACACCAGCTATGAATGTTACAACAAAATGTAGGGGTGAGAATGGTCGGTTTGGTTCGGTTTTAAGTTAAAACCGAAACCAAAAACCGATATTTCGGTTTCTAGGTTTTTAAAACCGTTCGGTTTCGGTTTTTTCGGTTTTGTTTTTGGGCTTCAAGTTTTTTTAGTTTTTTTTATTTAAATTGGTTCAAAGTAATAAATTTAAGCTAGAACCTTTGAATTTAAATCATTGTATTGATCTTTAAACATGATCTATATATTCTTATAATTACTTAACGTTAAAATTAATACAATCAATAAAATACAATAACAAAAAGTTCAATAAAAATAATTTAATCTACCAAAACAAAAAAATTAAAAATTATGCTTGAAACCTAAACGTCTATCTATTCTAGATAACATAAATTAAATAAGTAATTTATGGGCTACTTATGTTTATAAGTGTATGAATATACTTCTAAATTTACAAATTCGGTTTTATAGTTGCGGTTCGGTTTTTCGGTTTCTATTACACGCAAAACCAAAACCGAACCGAAAAAACCGGTTTTTAAAAAAATCATAAAACCAAACCGTCGGTTTCTTATTGGTTTCGATTTTTCGGTTCGGTTGTGTCGGTTATTATGGTTGCGGTTCGGTTATTTTGGTTTCTTGCACACCCCTAACAAAATGTATGATTACGGCGGTGCCATGACCGTAGTGACAAAGGAAAAGACAAGTACATAGAGATATTGTTATTTATATTATACTTATTCTTAATGATCAATTGCATATATACCCTTATTAATATTTCTTAAATACATATATATCTAAGCAAAAACTTTAGTTGCATATATATCCAATTTAGTGTTATGACAATATTACTCTTCCAAAAAAATTTAATAAAAACTTACACCATGGATGTATATGCCATTAAAGAGTTTTAAAAGAAGAAATATATTTTTAATCTATTTGTCATTTATAAGGTTGGTAAGGAGAAAATTGTCAATTATGAAGTTTTAGTAAAATATAAGGGTAAATTAGTCATTATATAAACCACTGTTAATGAAAATGAGTAAATTTGCCAATTATGATGTTTCGTAAAAGAATATATGCATTTAAAATTTTTGCTTGCGTATATATGCAATTAAAAAGTTTTTGAGGGGGGGGGGGGGGAATATGCTTTTAACCCAAATTTCTTTTAGTATAATAGTTTGTATCTTATCGTATAGAGTTTTTCAAAAAAATGATCTTTTACTTTCTACCTAAAGGCTTCATATTTTGCAAAGTAACCATCCAAAATTTAATTATATTTACTTTAAACCCAAATTTTGTATTTTAATCTCACAAATTTTTGTGTTTTCAACTATGATCATCTATACTTTTCATATTTTGCAAATTTTCGTCTTACGTTCATTCGAGGTTTTGCAAGTTAACACGACACAAACATGCATGTGTGATTTACCAATTTTACATTTGTTCTAAATTATGTGAGTTAACACAACATAACATGTGTGTGTGATTTATTGTTTTACGTCTATTTCCACCCCTTTAACAGGTTCGTCACAACACGTAAGTCTTAAATCGATTTAGTTATTTTTTTATATGTCTTACTCTTTGCTATTATTTTTTTCTATTAACACATTGCAATTTCAGTGTTGATGGTCATTAATAATGGTCTAACATTAATGTTATTTTGCGGGAAGCTTAATTCTAGTTATAATATAAGTTTAACAAATAAAATTATATAAATTATAATTTTAATGTTTATTATATGTGTGTGTATGAATTTTAAATAGGTTATGTGTATGAATTTTAAATAGGTTATGTTACATAATAATATTAATTAACTTGAATATAATAAATAAAAATAAAACTTACCTTGTTATAAGTAAAGGCAAAAAAGAGGTCATGAAATGGAAATAAAAAGATATAACATTGAAGAAAAAATGATTGTATTGGTGTAATGATGTGTGTTAATATTTATAGATTTAAGATTAAGTTTTACACAACTTTAATGTTATGAAATGATTTTCACCTTATTACTAACTACACATACAATAGACAACTATAACTATTAGAAAGTAGTATAGCTTTTGATAAAACCAATTGACGATTTATAAACACGAGAGCTTATGATACTAGGTTTTCATCATTATCTAGCCGATAAAAATGACGAGTTGTGAATATTGCAATAACCTAAATCAACTAACATTTATTCTAATTGAGGTAAGTATAAAAATAAAGATAATCTAAAAAAAGATGAAGATAATCTATGAAAGCAAAATATCACCTATAATTTAAATCCACTTAGCAAAACAATTACAATAACCATAAACCTATGAATAGATTGATTTTACACATGAAACATAAAAATAAATTAGACTCCTATCAACACTTTTTAATAACATAATAAGTTGGAAATCTAAAATGATAAACATATAATAATCACCTAAAATTATGTCCTGAAAAACCAATGATGATTGTAATTCAATGCGGAAGATATTTTGGACTCCTGTCAAGGCTCTCCAAACCCATAAATATTTGATAAGTTAGCATGATGCACACAACGTATTATAATATTGTAACTAATAATAATATTTTAATAATATATATATTTCATATTATAACTATTTTATAATTTAACTAAAGATATTACATTTAATATTAATTGTAATAAGTTCTAGATCAGTTGTTTTAAAAGTATGCATCTTATGACTTTTCAATTTAAAGGTTATGAGTTCGAGTATTATTTGGTTCAATATGTTTTATGTGTGCTAGTGGTTTTATCACATTCGGTCTTTAGTTGGTTGGTGGGTCAGGTCAACAACATTGTCTGTGTTTGCGGACGAGGTCAATGAGTTTACCCGGGTGACCGGGTTTAAAGTATTCGTCGGCCGCTCAAAATTTTTTTTAATTAATTATAATATTATAACATTCAACAAAGCACATTTTGAAGTACCAAAATTTCGACAGGTCACGTAATATGCTTTTGCCCTTTTTATTTTGGATCAATTGCATATATACCATTGTAAACATCCCTTAAATGCATATATACCCAAGCAAAAACTTTAATTGCATATAAACCCAATTTATTATAATGACAATATTACCCTTCTAAAATAATTAATAAGAACTTACACATGGGTATATATGCTATTAAAGAATTTTAGAGAGGGTAATATGTTTTTATTTGTCATTTATAAGGTTGGTAAGGGAAATTTTGCCAACTATAAAGTTTTAGTAAAAATAAGGGAAAATTAGTCATTATATAAACTACTTTTAATGAAAATGTAAAATTTACCAATTAAGAGATTTTGTAAAGAGATATATACATTTAAAATTTTTGTTTGGGTATATATGTAATTAAAGAGTTTTAGAGGGGAAAATATGCTTTTAACCATTTTATTTTTAATAAATCGATGTGAACTCTTGGATTAAGAAAGGACGACCAAGATTACGAGAAACACTATTCATCTACTTGTGTTTTTAGTAATAGATAACTATATTTAGTAACCTCGTGTAATATATAAAATAATATTTTAAGATATGATATGATATGACTGAAATTACTTATGATAAAAGATTATAAGTAATAAAACAGTAATATTAATTTTTTAAAAAAATTAAAACGTTTTCTAAAAAAATAAATATTTTGTTCTAAACAACCCGTATATAAATATCATTTTTTTCTTATTATAGCTCCCAAATTTGATTATTTTATGTTTTAAAAAAGTGACTTTTTAAAAATATCAATTTTAAAATATTTATATTTTTTTATTAAAATTATGCTTTAGAAACATTTATTATTTTATAAAAAATTATTATTATAGATATAATTTTAATAAATAGATTTCTTTCTTAGTTTATTAAATCTAATAATGTTTAATAATATTATTAGTAATTAAAATAATTATTTAATAAAAGAGAGATGCGTGAAAATTTGGTGAGGATAATTATGGTACTGCCACGTGTCATCCTAATTTACTTTTTTATTAAAGTAGGAAGATTTCATTTCAGTAAAGTTTACATCTAATAGCTCTTGATTTTATATAATTTTAAATGTTGTGATATAAATTTTTTTTCAAGGCCAAGTTAAATTAGATATATTTTGTTTTCTGTTTTGCGTCCAAAAATTTATTCGTAACAAACGGGTTGGTATGAATTGAGATGTAACTTGAGTGGGTGAATCAAGAAGCCACGTTTAAAAACCGAAGACATAATATGACCCGGGGTCATTCGGGGCAAACATAGAAATGGAAGCATAAATATTTGTTACGAAGCTAAGTTTAAGTGCATGTTTGGCAAATCAACTTATAAATCAATTTAAGTGCATGTTTGACAAATCAACTTATTAATCAACTTTTGATTTATTAAAATTTAAAAAGTTAATAAGTCGATAAGTATGTTTTGAATAATTGGTTGAAAAGTTGGTTTTAAAGGGTTGAAAAATTTATTTTAAAAATTAAATGGAGTTGCTTTTTAAAAGTTATTTTTAAAAAGTAACTTTTAAAAAAAATAAGTAATCTCAAGAGCAATTTCTTAGATTAAGGGGACACGTCAAAATGGGCTAATAACACACAAATAGCGTGACACGCGATATAGGTGCAATATGTCATGTATCACGTGACACAGAAGCGAAAATAGAACAAAACAAAGAAATAATCTTCAAAAGAAAATGATATAGCAATAAATAACCTGATAACTAATAAGAAAATAAATATGACACTCAAGGAAATAACATGATAACTATTAATAGCTACCCGACGTACGTTGCGGTGGCACCGTACGTAAATGAAGAATATATTACAATCGACCCGACTTGTTTTCGAACTAAATTTAGGTCGATACCTAGATGATCAATCGCAAATCAATAGCATAATAATCACAAAAAAGATTTGATTTAAATTGTTACCTGCAAAACAAATTGGATGTAAGAATCATTCGTGAGATTCGGTTTGAATCTTGGTTGTACTATTTACATTACCGGAGGATAGTTGAGGCCGTGGGGGCGCCGTCCCCCTTTTTTTCATCGGTAGTATTAAATTCAATCAAATTGTGTAAATTTTTATATAATTCTCGAGTTCGCCTCCTTAAAAAAATTAATTTCGCCCCTGACTCTGTTACGAAAATATTAAATCTTTGCCAGTAACTGTTTCAAAAAAGGATCTATATGACAAAAGTCCAAAAAAAGGTGATGGTGCTGTTAATAAGAAAGTTGGTTGTACTCGTATGATAAGAGAGTGACATGATCAATCACACAACAAAATAGAAGAACCATCTATGAGGCGTTTTTTTTTGTAAATGATAAAAGTGTGTGATAAAGTTCTCAACCCTTAACAATCCCTGTAGCACCGACATTCTTAAATTATATTAAGTATGATTGTGAAAACTCATACTTCTTTTTGTTATAAAAAGTCATGAAAAATCTTCAATTAAAGCGAATGTCTTTTTTCTTCGCACTTTTTCTACATTCCATTCATTTATACACACTTGAAAGAGTTTGTCCTCAAGTTCTTGAAGTAGAGGCTTTTAGCTAACGAGTATTTTTGTTTTCTCCTATGTCAACTTTTTTGCACAATTTCATCCGTTTGTTGTTATTTTGATACCCTCAATCATATATTGATATGGACGAAATTAATCCTAGTGTTTTTAATATGAATTGTACATATTTTGGAATTTGGATGTCCTAAACATGTATTAATTATGAATGTCATAGCAGTAATTTTAAAACAATGAACCTAAACTCTAAAAAATGTTGAAATATTTAGGCGTTACACACTACTTACACATTATACCAGGTATAAGATCAAGACATAGACTTTTAACTTCTAATTTTTAATATCTAACTAACTGTTCAAAAAAATAATACTTCAACCAGTTTAATTTAAGCAAATGCCTTTCATTAAACCTAACTATTATTCTTAAATATCTCGTTCATAAGTGGGTCCGTTGAATACGAAAAGTAGACGTGTGAATGCAGAAAAAAGCGTGTATTGACTTCAAAAGTAGTTTTGATTCTTAAAAGTTAATGCTAGTTATTAATAAATAAGGACTTCTAAAATGGTTAAGTTAATAAGTGAGCTGGTAGTCTTTTATTTATTGATTACAACCCCACTACAATTGAGTTGTTTTCCATTTGGTTAATTTATAAGTGTCAAAGCATCTTTATAGTTTAAATTCTAACAAGATATAGTTTTAGAATGTGTACTAGTTTAAGTGTACAAGTAAATATGTGTAAGCCCTTAATAAATAAATAAAAATTAACTTGGTATTTAAGTAAGAATTATTTAGTTTTTGAAACTTGAAAATAGCTGGTTTAAATAAACTAAAGGTTGTGGGTTTAATAAAAAGGCATAACGGTGCTATGATTTAGGATTAAAATAGATGTGGTGTAGAGAACATGTGTTCGCCCGGTTTAAAATTATCAATGGTCAAATTCGACTGTCACCTTTATTTAAAATAATCAACAATCAAAGAATTTCTCATGATCTTGACAACCAAAGAAGATGACAAATTTATGAAGTTTTGTTAGGTTTAATATATACACAAACATACATAATTACATTTATATATATACGTGTGTGTAAAGGGAGAAGATAAGAAGAAGCAGGGCAAATGGTGCAAAGAACAATACTGAAGGTGCAGTTCTCTTGCGACAAATGCAAGAAGAAGATCATGAAATCAGTTTCTGGACTTCAAGGTAATTTCACTTTTTCCGTATCTTTTTGTAGTTTATTATATATAATATTTATAAATCTACACTAATATAATAATGATGAAATAAATAAGTCGAGTTGGGGTTAAACTCGAGCTTATAAAATTTGTCTCGAGCAAACATCAAGGTTTAGCCTTATAGCATTAGGACACAGGATCAACCCAACTCGAACTCTTTGACTGTGGGCTTGAGTTGATTCATTTACATTCTTTGTTGATGTTGATCAATTGACTTGTTTTCAAGAAGTGACAAGTTTCGGAAGATATATTTTCATGTTTGCTATTTAACTGATTTTAGGCGTGGATAAGATTGAAATTGATGCAGCCAAAGAGACATTAACGATTACAGGAGATGCTGACCCTTATGTGATAATAAAAAAAGTAAGAAAGGTCGTAAAATGTGTGGATGTGGTGACGATTGGACCCCCTCCCGCGCCTCCAAAGAATCCTGAAGTGAAGAAGCCGCCAGAGAAGAAACCCGAAGTAAATATTCAACCCTACATCCACATGCCTCCAAGTTGTGTTGCTTATAGCCAATGGCCGTATGTGTTTCATATGACCGAACAACCATGTCATCCTTGTTTCTTTATGTAATAATTTCATGTAAATTATTAATATTAATGTTTGTGTAAAACGTAAAATAAGATATTACAATGTGATTTTTAGTATTGTTACATTCTCAATTTATCACACCAACCTTGAGTATAATCATCATGTTTTAAGCCCAAACTAGTTCGGGTTTTGTCAAGCCTTGTGAACATCAGGTTTTGGCTCAAACTGCTCCGGTTTGAAACTAGTTTTTGATGGGTAATGATTGGTTTGTTTTGAAATCGTGTTTTATATGGTTAGGCTATTTTATAACTAGTTTAAATGAAAAGGGTTACAAACTAACTTTAACCTAATGGTTTGATTCAGGTTGGGTCAAAACCGATTTATGTTCTTGTTAAATGCTAAACGAGTGACATTATATTAAAAAATGTAGATAGATGGTGTTAAATACTTGAAATGTGATTGATATATCGTTGTTGTTGAAATTACTGAAAACAATTGCAATAAATACAAAAATAGGTTCAAAATTATAAAAATGACCTATTCATTGACTTATAGATAAATATATATAAAGTAAATTATCATTGCATCCTTAATGTTTTTTTCATTTTAACTACTTGCATTTTTATTATTTTAAAATTGTCATTTGCCCCTGGCATTTTATTTTGTTTCCATTTGACTCCTTGTCATTATATTTTTGTCTCCATTTAAGTCCAAATTACTAACACCATTATTCTGTTAAAATTATTGTTAAAAAAACTAATGTCGGGTCATGAGCTATGTGGATCGGTAAAAAAAAATAGGATCTATTGGACTTTAACATACAGTACCTTCTCCTAGGACATTAGAAAGTGCGAGAAACGACTTGTTGCTGGTTCAAAACTCCCCTATCTATTTGAATTGCTTTACAAAGATTTTTATGCTTATAAAAGGACTACCCCTAAACATTAAATAAAAATATAAATAAACTTGTGCTTACCACCAACAACGTATACTCTCTCTCTCTCTCTCTCTCTCTCTCTCTCTCTCTTTCTATATATATATATATCTCTCTCTCTCCTTCTCTCTCTCTCTCTTTCTCTCTCTCTCCCCCATCTCTCTCCCCCTTCTATCTCTCTCCCCCCCTCTTTACCTTCTCCAACACCACCACCACAACCCTCATCACCATAACCATAACCCCATCACTACCATGATAGTCACCCATCACCACCACCACAATCCATATCAGCACCATGATAGCCACCCATCACCACTTCCACAACCCTTATCACCATCACTAGAATACCTATCACTACCATGACAACGATCCATCACCACCTCCGTAGCCCTCCCATCATGACCACAACCACCTATCACCACACCACCACTACCAATACACTTATAGTCACACACACACACACACACACTCTCTCTCTCTCTCTCTTTCTCTCTCTCTCTTTCTCTCTTTCTCTCTCTCTCTCTTTCTTTCTTTCTCTCACTCTTTGTCACACACATTCTTTCTCTTTATTTGTCACACACACTCCCTCCTCCCCCCTCTCTCACTCTTTATGTATGTCTCTCTCGATTTTATAGCCACCCATCCACACAACGATCACCATCACGACCACCCATCACCACCACCAAAATATCAACCACCGCCACAAATACCATCACCCCCACCACAACCGCCCATCACTACCAACTTTGTTATTTTTGTCAAAATCCTTGGCAGCCATCGTATTTCGCACTTCCACCACCAGTTTTGCTTATCTAGATTTGTGATTACACATCTGTGGTGGTTGTGGACTACTGATCACACACACACACATACACACACACACACACACACACACACACATATATATATATATATATATATATATATATATATAAAGAGAGAGAGAGAGAGAAGAGAAAAAGGGTGACAGTGGTAGTTGTGGTCATTATGGTTCCAATGTTAGTGGTGGTGGACTATAGAACCATAGAGAGAGAGAGAAGAAATGAGAGGTGGGTAGAGAGAGAGAGAGAGAGAGAGAGAGGAGATAAAAGGTGTGGTAAGTATGGAGTTTTTTATTTAATAAATAAGGATAATTTTGTCATTTTATAAAAATTAACAAAATCTAACATCATTAGTGTTTTAAACTCAAATGAAGACAAAAATAAGAACATTGGAGGCCAGATGATAATTTTAAAACAAGAAAGATGCAAGTAGTTGAAATGAATAAGCGTTATAAATGCAAACAATATATTAAACATATATATATATATAAGAACATTGGAGGCCAGTTGTGTGTTTTGATTTGTAAAAATAAGAACAACCAAAGTCTAACAAGCCCTATGGCCTGTGCATTGATTTTCAAATTCATTATGAAGCAAGTCTAAATTGTTAAGAAAGATTATTTTTTTTCAAAAGTTTACCCACAAGATACTTACAATTTATTTTACCTATTATAAATAGGATTGTTAAAACTGCTCGGCGCTCAACGCTCCCTCGACGTTCGCTCGAATTTTACTCGAAAAATAATCTTTCAAATTTTTACTCGGTTGTAAACGAGCCGATCGGATCGGATTAGTTTGTAAACGAGCCGATCGGATCGGATTAGTTTGTAAACGAGCCAAGCATGAGCAAAGATCCAAATTAATATGTATATATAGTTTTTATGTAATACTCTAGTAGATTTGACTCACTATTTACAAATATATAATTATATTTATGCATATTTTCTCAATCAACCTAATAAAAATTTCTACACTAAGTATAAAAGTAAAATCCCAATCTACTAAGAGACAACTTTTGTCGATCATCTCCTTCTCTCACCATCATCATTATTTGAAATATGCTCTCCGTCGATTCGGCTACAGCCTTAGACTTATCGTCAGTCACAACGTATTGTTATTAATGAACATGTTATGTAATAAAATGTGGTTGCTTTTTAAGTACTTAAACCTTATTCGTCACAATATAAATTAGATGACACACAAGATAGTTGGGTTGTATGAATTGTTCGCCGCTCGTTTGTGTTCACTCGTAAAATTAACGCTCGAAAAATGCTCGTTCGATTTTCCCCTCGGTTTTAAACGAGCCGACCGGCTCAGTTCGGTTCGGTTTGAAAACGAGCCAAGCACAAGCAAAATTCCGCTTGGTTCGGCTCAACTCGTTAACAGCCCTAACCATAAAACAACTCTTCAACAATAGAAACTGGAAAAGAACCAAACTTTTTGGATAATATAGCTTCAAAAAGACATAATAATAATAATAATAATAATAATAATAATAATAATAATAATAATTAAATAAAAGAATATTAAAAACATGAAGTGTGCCGCAAAATTGTGAAGATTTGTGGAAATGTTGTGATCGGTATATTGTCGCAAAGTTAGCGACAAATAGAACTTGTCACTATTTTGTGGGAAGGTCTATCATGAACTCGTTAGTAAACTATTTCCTACGTGTTATAATATCACAATAATTAACATAAGATTAGTGTTATAATCTTAAGAACTTTTAAAGAGAATTGAAAGAGCAAGAAGAAGAGAAATGTATAACTTATGAAAGTGTATACAAGAGGTGTGTCTTCTCCTCTACATTGAGGGGATATTTATACTACAAAGATCAATCATTTTGGTAGACAATGTAAACTATTTTGGTAGATAAGTAGCATAGTAAACTTATTTACAAGTTTGACAAAAAGTTCATCCACTTGCTATGGTAATAATTCATAATACTTCCTCTTGGATGACACTTTTCAAACTTCAAGAGTTAAGTACTGCCTCGTTAAAAACCTTGCTAAAGAAAAATTCAGTGAAAAAAAAACTTTAGCTAAGGAAAAAAGAGTGCAGCTTATAACTCCCCCTCAAATTGTCTTCTGTAGATCATCAAATTGTGTGTACATGCCGCATGCCAATATCGTAAACATGTTTTCTAAAAGCTCTTTTAGGAAGTGCCTTTGTGAAAAGATTAGTTGAATTGTTACTAGATTGAACGTATCTCATTTCAACTTGTTTATCTTTAATAAGGTTTTGAGTGTATGAAAAGAATCTTGGTGGTATATGTTTTGTCCTGTCACTTTTAATATACCCTTCTTTCATTTGTGAGACACAAGATGCATTATCTTCATAGATTGGTGTTGTATTTTCATCTTTCTCCAATCCACAAGAAGTTGATATAAGTTGTGTCATAGATCTTAACCATACACATTCTCTTGAAGTTTCATGTAGTGCAATGACTTCAGCATAATTTGAGGATGTCGCAACGAGTGTTTGTTTCTGAGAACGCCAAGAAATCACAGTTCCTCCATTTTTAAATACGTATCCCGTTTGAGATTTTGCTTTATGGGGATCTGATAAATAACCTGCATCTGCATAACCAACCAACCCTTCTTTTGAATTATTAGGATAAAACAATCCCAAATCAATAGTAACTCGAAGATATCAAAAAATATGTTTAATCCCGTTCCAGTGCCTTTTAGTAGGAGCCGAACTAAATCTTGCTAACAAATTAACTACAAAAAAATATCAGGTCTCGTACAGTTAGTAAGATACATAAGAGCTCCAATTGCACTGAGATATGGTATCTTTGGACTAAGGACCTCTTCATTATCTTCACAAGTACGAAATGGATCATTATTAACATTGAGTGATCTAACAATCATTGGTGTGCTTAAAGGATTTGCTTTGTCCATATTGAAACGCTTTAAGAGTTTCTCAGTAAGAGTTTCTTAGTATAAGTTGACTCATGCACAAGTATTCCATTATGCATATGCTCAATCTGCAAACCAAGACAATATTTGGTTTTTTCAATATTTTTCATTTCAAATTCTTTCTTTAAAAGAGCAATTGCTTCATTATTTCCTTTTGCGTCCCAATTATATTTAGATCATCAACATACACTGCTATGATCACATATCCTAATGTTGTTTTCTTAATGAATACGCATGGACAAATAAGATTACTTGTGTATCCTTTACTTGTCAAATAATCACTCAAGCGATTTTACCACATCCTTCCAGATTGTTTGAGTCCACACAAAGATCTTTGTAATTTGATGGAATACATTTCCTTAGGCTTTGAGCTTAATTCTCCAGGTAATATAAAACCTTCAGGAATTTTCATATAGATGTCACTGTCTAATGATCCATGCAAGTAAGCTGTGACAACATCCATAAGACGCATCTCTAAATTTTTAGAGACTGCTAAACTGATTAAGTATCTAAAGGTTATTGCATCCATAACAGGGGAGTATGTTTCCTCATAATCAATCCCTGGCCTTTGTGAAAAACCCTGAGCTACAAGTCTAGCTTTATACATTATAACATCATTTTTCTCATTTCGTTTACGTACAAAAACCTATTTATACCCTATAGGCTTTACGACCATCGGAGTAATAACAATAGGTCCAAAGACCTTTCGTTTGTTAAGTGAATCTAATTCAGCTTGCATAGCTTCTTTCCATTTATCCCAATCATGTCTATTTTTACAGTCACTAACTGACTGTGGTTCGGGATCATCATCTCTACTCATGATGTCACTTGCTATGGAATATGAAAATATTTTATACTTTCCATTTCATCTGGATTTCATAAGGTATGTGTGTGACCATAGTTAATTGATATTTCTTTGTTACTTTCATCCAAATCCTCTTCATGAGAGGTTTTGGTATTTAGCGTTGCATCAAGATCATTCACTTTATGGTCAAGTTCCTTTTCATGAGTTTTTCTTTTTCGAGGATTTTTATCTTTGGAACCAATTGGTCTTCCTCGTTTTAAACGTTTTTGAGATTCATGAGCCATTGTGTTATATATTTGCTTATTTGGAATCTCAACTCGAGCTGGAGCATTAGCAGCTGGTATATGAGATTTAGTAACTCTGTTTGTATCAGTTTATGCATCAGGTAATTGATTTGCAATTTCTTGCAGATGTATTATCTTTTGAACCTCTGTCTCATGTTGTTTAGTTACTGGATCAAGATACAATAATGAAGGAACATACCATGAGACATCATTTTCTTTTTTTTCTTTTCTTCCCCTAATGCCAGGAAAACTGACTCGTTAAAGTGACAATCAACACAACGTGCTGTAAATACATCACCCGTTAAAGGTTCAAGATATCTTATGATGGAAGCCGATTCATATCCAACATATATTCCCAACCTTCTTTGAGGACCCATTTTTGTGCGTTGTGGTGGTGCAATAGGGACATACACAGCACACCCAAAAATTCTAAGGTGTGAAATATTTGGCTTATTTCCAGCAACAAGTTGTAACGGAGAGTATTTAAGATTTGCACTTGGTCTCATACGAATTAGTGATCCAGCATGATGAATTGCATGACTCCAAATAGACACAGGGAGTTTTGTCCTCATTATTAATGGTCTAGCTATTAGTTGTAGACGTTTGATTAACGACTCAGCTAAGCCATTTTGTGTGTGTACATGAGCAATAGGGTGTTCAACAATAATTACCACATACATGCAATAATCATTAAAAGCATGTGATGTGAATTCACCAGCATTATCAAGTCTCACCCTGCAGGATCGGTTAAAGTCACTTAACACTTAGTTTTCTCTCAAATTCACTTGAACAACACTCGGATGAAGATAGAGTCAGTAAGAGTTGATCACAATATAACAAGTAATAAAAAACACAGAAAGTAAT
Organism: Flaveria bidentis; assembly: GCA_018326385.1. NCBI lineage: Eukaryota > Viridiplantae > Streptophyta > Magnoliopsida > Asterales > Asteraceae > Flaveria > Flaveria bidentis. The sequence continues at coordinate 16,936 of BJCM01087695.1, forward strand.
TTTCAAGGTACTTGAATATATTGCTTCTCAACTCAAATATTACAAGACTCTTACAAGCTTATCTTTTCGAGTTACAATGAGCAACAATATATAATACTACCTACAGACGGATATACTTTGATACCAGCTAGGATCCTATAACTAAAGCCTATACTACAAGACTATAGTTTAAGATATCTCAGATAAAGTCTTATCTGAGATATGGTAGTCAGGACATGTCCCTGACTTACCTTTTGTCACCAACTAAAGTTGGTGACATGTACTATCATAAAAGATAAATAGTGGAATAAAGTATGGTCAACTGCATGGCTCTTTGAGAAAAACGCCATGTAGTATCAAAGGTCTGTAACGGAGTGTCAAGGTCCATACTTATGTCCACTGGTTCATAGCAGTGTCTTCCGAAGGTTAAATGGCTTCGGAAAAACAAGTACTTCTGAAGCCACTTATACTTCGGAAGAGGCTGCTTCTTCCGAGGCTTGGGAACTTCATCTTTTCTTCATACTTCGGAAGTAGTCTTCTGATTGTTCTTCTAAGACTTGATCTTCGGAAGCATGCTC
>BJCM01087698.1:0-12219 GCA_018326385.1 Flaveria bidentis
ATAGTACATGTTACCAACTTTAGTTGGTGACAAAAGGTAAGTCAGGGACATGTCCTGACTACCATATCTCATATAAGACTTTATCTGAGATACCTTAAACTATAGTCTTGTAGTATAGGCTTTAGTTATAGGATCCCAGCTGGTATCAAAGTATATCCGGCTGTAGGTAGTATTATATATAGGTTCTCATTGTAACTCATTCCACACTGCTTATAAGAGTCTTGTAATATTTGAGTTGAGAAGCAATATATAAAAGTACCTTGAAAATTACTTCTTATGTTCCTTATTACTTGCTATATTGTGATCAACTCTTATTGACTCTATCTTTATCCAAGTGTTGTTTTAAGTGTTCCTCATATGCCCAGAAGTTCATGCACCTGCATAATGCCAATGCGCCTAAGACTTAGAAAATTTTTATGAATTATGGGGAAATGCAAAGTGTAGGCCTTGACTTGAGAGATTCCCGGGGGTAATGTAAGTTGACATTCTAAGGTCATAGATGATGTGATGGGTGATGTATGATGTGGCATGATGTTGATATGTGATTGATGCTATGCTTATGCATGAATGATGCTGATGAATGATGATTATGTATGTTATGTATGATGTGTTTCCTTATGTTCCTTATTACGTATGATGACGTGACTTAACATGGTGTGATTATGATAAGGAACATAGAGTATTATCTTAATGAAGTGAAAGATATAAGATAATGAAAGTGGAACATAATGAATGAAAAAAAGTCTTGCAAGCAAATGAAAGGAGGTTCACAGCTCATTGAGAGTTGTTAGCTCAACTGTGTTTACAGCGTGCGATCTTGGCTAACCCTTAAGGGTTCACACACAGGGGGGTTAGTCTATTGACTACTTCATACGTGCGATATGTGCGATATAGGGTCCTTGTCGCTTAACCCTAGATGATATGGCTTTGTGCTTAAGATGGGGGTTAGGCATACGACAGGACCTAGATAGAAATGAAATGATAATACATGTACGAAAAGTGCGATAAGTACGAAATGTGCGAAACGTGTGAAATGTACGAAACGAACGATGATGAAGATAATAATTATTACCTTGATGTACGTATGATGTGTGATCATTTGCGATAATAAAGAAAATGTTTTAATGAATGAAGGTAATATAATGTTTTTGTAAAACTAGAACTCACTCAGCAACGCTGACTTTTATGTGTTTCCGGTTGGCAGGTAGATGTTACTGGGGATGGCACGGGGTGGCTACTTGGCTTGTTTTGGATGGCATCAATTTTATGTTGCGATAATTTTTTTGGATTATAACGCGAACGAATGATGTTTTTGTAATGAATGTTGTATTATTTTGCAAAAGCGATTATTTTAATGATATGAAATGCTTTTGAGTATTCCGCTGCAATGTTTTAGTAAAGTTAATGTAAATCATATGTTTTATGCGCAATGATTGACAGCTGTTAATGTCCAGGGAACGGGGCCTTACAATGCATCTAGATGTCTTGATTGGCTCTATTGACTCCTTGATTCATTTCGTCTTTCAGGTCATCAAATATTACATTATTTATAAAAAACCCTAATCTATTACAACTTTGAGCCATCAAATGGGCCAACATAAAATCCAAAATAAACGAAATCAAACCAAAATATAACCATTCAACCATAACGTCTAGGCAGATTTACATATCAAACACAATTAAAATAAATCGAGCCATTTTTTGGTTAATAAATATTTAACCAATATAAATAAATTGCCCTAAATAATATAAATCAAACAACTTTAAAACAAATTTAAAGTTTGTGATTTGTAATCGGTTAAAAGACCAGATTTGATTTGCATGTTGTAAGCATGACTTTGATACCACTATTGAGTTTAGTGGTATATTGGTTAAGTTTATTTTATCAAAACAATTTTGATAATTATTAATCAGATTAATAATAGTTTAACGCAACGGAGTAAACATTTAATGACAAACGTGAACCCGACAGGATCTGATTACAAACAATGCAAATACAAATTATAATTAACATACTGATGAGATATAATATACCTTTGTGGTTAATAATTAACCGTTTGAGACACCGAGGGTTCAATGAACTATTGCTAGAGTTATGAACGATTACGAACTCGGGTACTCAGTCACGGCTACAAGAGGAACAAGTAAAATCTTGGTCTTGTATGTGTTACACAACAACGCAACAACAATAAGCTCTGCTAGCGGTGGTTGTTCGATGGTGGTCGTTGGCAAAAACAAGAGAGGCGGCGGTTCGGAATGTTTTGTTGTGTACCTCAATCAAAAAACCCAAACCAAAGGATTTATATGTTTTCCTTTTGTTTTGCGGCTCGTAGTGGAGCAATCTTGATATTGCAGTAAAGGAAAATATATTAATAGGGTTATATATACCCTAATTGTCCTATTTATTTTAATTAATCCTAGCGGACCCCGGGCCCATTGGGATTAGTTATCAGCCAACTTTTAAACTGAAACCCGCAACTTACAACGTTTAATTAAATAAATTATAACTTTTATAAATTATTAAACACGTTACAGTTCATAAATGCCACTTAATCAAATTAAGTGTACTTTAATGTTTGTTGCCCAAGGTGTAACTCCTACGAGTCGTAACTTGGTTGGCAACATTAATTAATTGAACCTGTACATTATTTAAATCCAACAAACTCCCACTTGGATGGTATTCAATTAAATCTTAACATAGACTGTCAGCGGCACTCTAGCCGCACTTAGCTGCCCCCGACAAGGTATGACACTTTAAAGTCATTAACCAAAACATCTTGTTTTAGTAACACCTTACTATAACAAGATAATAGAATTATGGTAATCATAGCCATTTATCTTTTTTGTAAAAGACATCAACTGAAGTCATTGAGATTAATTCTCATATGAAGCTAAATTATTATTGTTCTCAATCCAGATTCAAAATGGTCCAATCAAACACACAGTCAGTTTGGTGAGGCCTCACACTTCACCAGTTTGAATCAATAAGGGCGCCACAATGTCTAACTATTACATGTAATGTTATAGTACACAATCCCTTATTGATTACATGCAACTCCCACTGAACTTCAAAATTATTCCTAATCAAAGCTTTTATAACTGGCACTTAAGCGACACCGTTTGACAGAGATCAAAGAACAACCCTTAGTAAACGGAAGTTCTAGTGTGCATCTCAGGTCAGAGGATACTAAATGAGTATACTAATTTTAAAGCATCTTATAATGAAGATGGTTTGTGGCGAGTTACATCCAACGTCTTTCATATTGAGGTATGTGAATTTAGAAGTCAACACCTTGAGTCTAAATCCATAATAGTCTTTATTCAGAATTGTTCTCACAAGTCTGATTAACTACGAATAATTTAGAATAAAATATTCATGGATTAACGCATTATAATCAAACACAAATATAAGATTCATAATGCATTTAAATAAGTAAATCAAAATGAATAAAATTATAACTGTTAAATGTTCGTACATCTAAATACTAATTCAAAACATATCACTTGCTAATCTAAGCCCGATCGCATCCCTATGTTGATCATGCTTGTCTTGAGTTATGGGCTTAGTAAACGGGTCTGCTAGGTTTTGATCTGTGTCTATTTTGCTTATCATGATGTCTCCCTATTTCACTATGTCCCGTATATAGTGAAACTTCCTCTAAATGTGCTTAGCCCTGTGATAAGATCTGGGCTCTTTAGCTTGAGCAATAGCACCTGTGTTATCACAAAATATCTCGATTAGTTGCTGAATACTTGAAACTACATCGAGATCTGTTATGAACTTCTTCATCCAAACAGATTCATTTGCAACATCAGATGTTGCGATGTATTCAGATTCAGTACTGGAATTTACCACGACACTCTGCTTGGAACTTTTCTAGGAGATAGCTCCACCATTGAGTGTGAATACAAAACCAGAGTGGGAGCCATCTCGGCCAGTTTGAAAACTAGCATCAGTGTAACACCTTATAGTAAGTTGTTCTTCAGCTTCCTCCAAATATTAAGAACATGTCTTTAGTCATTCTTATGTACTTTTGAATGTTCTTAACTGCAGTCCAATAGGCAAAGCCAGGGTTCTGCTGATAATGGATGGTAATGCTTAAAGCATACAAGACGTCGGGTCTAGTGCACAACATAGCATACATGATAGAACCAATCGCTGAAGCATATGAAACCTTTTCCATTCGCTTAATATCAATGTCCGTTGAAGGATATTGGGATTTGTTCAACATAGTACCTTTAGTCATAGGAACTCCTCCTTTTTTTGAGTTTTCCATCTTAAAGTGTGTCATCATTTTATCTATGCACATGTTTTGACTAAGCCCTAGAAGTCGCTTAGATCTATCCCTATAGATTTTGATTCCTAGAATGTAAGCAGCTTCTCCGAGATCTGTCACTACGAAACAAGCTCCCAACCATTGTTTAACTTCGTTAAGCATACAATATGAGGAATGATATAGTGCTTCCACTAGACCTTTTGTAAACACAAGGCTCATCTTCACTTGTGACAAAACCAAATTCCATGATTCTCTGATTAAAATTGAGATTCCAGCTATGAGATGCTTGTTTAAGTCCATAAATAGACTTATTAAGTTTACACACCCTATTTGGATAATTTTGAATCAAGAAAACCATCAAGCTGAACTATATAGACATCTTTAGAGAGATGTCCATTTAGAAAAGCAGTTTTGACATCCATTTACCATATCTCATAATCATAGTATGTGGCTATGACAAGTAATATCCTAATTGATCTTATCATAGCAACAAGCGAGAAAGTTTCATCATAGTCAACACCTTGAGTTTGAGTGAAACCTTTTGTTACTAGACGTGCTTTATAGGTGTGTACATTTCCATGCATGTCGGTTTTTCTCTTGAAAATCCATTTGCTCCCTACTTCCCGTGAACCGTGGGTAGCTCAACCAAGTCCCAGACTTGATTTTCACACATAGATTGCATCTCGGCATTCATAGCATCTAGCCATTTTATGGATTTCGAACCTGAGACAACATACTTGTAGTTAGTAAGTTCATCACCATAATCAGCTACTACCAGAGACTCAGGACCCTCCAAATTCCAAAGATATATGTCAAGTTTTTTGCGAGTTCTGCTACTTCTATGAATGCTTGTGTTTATGTTTGAATCAGGAGCAATTTCTTGTTGTTCAGACACGCCGACTTCTTTAGCGTTTGTTTGTGGTTCTCGAATTTCTTCAAGATCCAAAATAGTACTTCCAGTTCCTCGATCAAGAAACTCTTTTTTGAGGAAATGTGCCTTCCTTTTGATAGAAATCATATTTACATCAGGATGGAAAAAGTAATATCTGCTTCTGTTATAATATCCGACGAAAATAACCTTTTTTGCCTCGAGGATCTAGCTTTTCATTAGACTCATTGGTAACATAAGCATCACATCCCCATATTCTAAGTTAAGACAAATTGGGTTTAGACCCATGCCATATCTCATATGGGGTTTTGTCTACCTTCTTAGCCGATGCCAGATTGACAAGGTGGGTGGCGGTCATAAGAGCATAATTCCAAAAGGAGTGAGGTAAGTTAGTTCTACGCATCATCGATCGAACCATATTAAGTAGGGTTCAATTTCTCCTCTCACTCACACCATTAAGTTGGGGTTTGCCAGGTGGAGTGAATTATGAAACAATTCCACGTTCCTTTAGATAACTAGTGAACTATTGGCTTAGGTATTCTCCACCTCGATCTTATAGGAGTACCTTTGTAGTCTTACAAAGTTGGTTTTCTACTTCGTTTTAAAACTCTTTGAACTTGTCAAAAGTTTCATGTCTATGCTTCATAAGGTAGACATAGGCGTATCGACTATATGTGTCAATAAACATGACGAAGCATTTTTCATGATTTCTAAACATGGTTTTGAAAGGACCACATACATCTGAATGTATGAGTGCTAAAAGATCCTTGGCCCGTTCACCAACATGGGTGAAAGGATCCTTTGTGAGTTTGCCAGCTATGCAAGATTCGCATTCATCAAAGAATTCATGTATAGTGGATTCAAGAATACCTTCGGACTGAAGCCTTTTCACATGGGCCTTGCTTATTTGGCCAAGTCTACAATGCCATAGAAATGTATCATTAATTCCAGATTTGATACGATTCGAAAGATTATATGTGTTATTGTTTGTTTGAACATCAATCTCATAAATACCATTTTGAGGTTTAGTCTCAAAATAAAAGACATCATTCAAGTAAGCAGAAATGAAAGCATCATTAAAAACGTACTTGAATCCTTGTTCAACCAATAAAAAACTAAAATAATGTTTTTGGTCAAACATGAAGCAAATAAAAAATTATCTAAAGTAATTACAAGACCAGATGGACTAGAAAGATGATATGTTCCGGTTGCTAGAATTGGTACTTTTTCCCATCACCAACGATGAGCTCCATGTCGTCTTGTTTCAGTTTCTTTCACTTTTCAGGCTCCTGCAAGATATTAATGATGTGGTAATCATATACAGTATCAAATACCCATGTGGAAATAATGAAAAGTTCTATAACATAAACAAGAATACCTGCAGAAGTGCCTTCACCATTGGCCTTCTTCGCCCTCAGCTTAGCTAGATAGTCAGGTCAATTAACTCTCAGTGCCCCATCTTATTGCATTCAAAGCAGTGGCACTTCTTAGGAGGGGTGTCGCTTTGTTTTTAGTAGCAAGCTGTATGTTTTTGGTGGCAGGCTTGGTAACAACAAACTTTTCTTTACCTTTGTTGTTATAACCTCTTTTCTTGGGATTATGCTATTTAACACCAGTAATTTGACCATTAGTAGTTGCTTAGTCTTACCTAGTATATTTTGCCCAGTAGTTTTGAGCATACCATGAAGTTCCATGAACTCATATTGAAGTTCATTACGAACTGGTCGTAAGAGCTTGGGAGTGAGTTTAGATGAAGTCCATTGTTATTTCATCTTGCATGAGATAACCAAGTTTGACCATTTGGTCGATGTACCCTTTCATTTTAAGCACATGAGCACTAACAGACGATCCTTCTTGCATTTTGCAGGATATCAGTTGCTTCATGGCATCATAACGTTCTTGTTGGGTTTGAGTCTGAAACATGCCTTTGAGTGGCTCAACCATGTCAAATGCAGTCATGTCCTCCATGTTCTTTTGGAGATTAGGGGACATTATGGCTAGCATAAGGCAGACTACCTCATCGGCATATTTCTTAAATTTTTCTCAAGTTCTACGGGCAGTGGCCGTATTATTTTCAGGCTCGTTGGGAACAACGCTATCTAGAACATATAGCTTTTTCGTCATCTTAAGAACAATCCTTAGATTGCGGTGCCATGCGAGAAAGTTGGTGTTATCAAGTTTCTCTTTCTCAAGGATAGACTTGAGAATGAATGAGTTATTTGTTTCTGAAGACATCTGTTTAAATAAGCAAAAATAAATTAATTAGAATTTTTGATGTATTATTTCATTATTTTAATTAATGACCCATTTATAATAACTATGAATAAGGAATGAGAATCTGGCTTGATCAGTTACTAAGGGCAACTGGGGCATGCAACATTAGTAAGTGATAAGACAAACTGACAACGTTTGTCAATTGTGAAAAGTGCACATTTCTCGGGTATAAGGCCACAATGACAACATTTGTCAATGCATTTATACGTTTAGCCTTATCTATGCCCACTTTTCTCTCTAGACAGTTGTGACACGTAACAAAAAAATTAATTGTCATCCTAAAACAGGTACATGTGGAAGGGCCGAATGTGTCAATGAAACCGTTGCACCTCGAAAGAATAAACTATACATCAAGTGCGGTGTTGTGGCTCAAAACACTGATGTTTCACTTAATATTCTAAGTGTTCCTAATAGTAGGGTGGCATAGACTATTGATTTTTTATCTATGGGATTTAATTTTAATGCTTTCCAAAAAGGGTCAAACATAATAAATGATTAAGTCACACATGTGTTGTAAAATCCAATTTTACAATATTTAGATCGTGACAACAAGTGACGAATCCTTTCATCTCTTGGAACACTAGATTTTAATACCCTATTAAAATTAAATTAATCGCGAGATAGATAATTAATTTTTAAATTAATAATTTTAAATTATCAAAAATTCAAGTTTTGAAATTTAAATTAATTTCAAATTTAAAAAGTTATATGTATATACTTTTAAAATAAGTTGATAACTTTAAATTATAAAGTTATATGTTTTGAAATTTAAATTAATTTTAAATTTGAAAACTTATATAGCTATTTTTTAAAATAGGTAACCAATTTTAATTCAAAATTGTCAATTGTCAATTTTCAAGTTTTAAAATTTAAACTAATTTTAAATTTGAAAACTTAATTGATTATTTTTTTAATATAAACTATTTATTTTAATAATTTAATAAGTTGTAAAAATAAGTTTATAACTTGTTATTTACTTTGATTGTTAAAAAATATTTTTAATAAGTTTGGTATTAGCTGTTATAACAATTATAAGATTAAAATAACCATAATAACAAAGTAAATATGTAAATCTCATGACTATGTTTGTTTGATCTTGCTAGAGCCAAGTAGCAAAATTAAACTAGATCACGGGGTCACAACACAAAACAATCAAAAGAATGAACCAAATTGCATCTAGATGTCTTGATTGGCTCCATCTGATTCCTTAATTCGTCTAATCTTTCAGGTCATCAAATATTACATTATTTATAAAAAAATAATAATAAACCCTAATCTATTACAACTTTGAGCCATCAAATGGGCCAACATAAAACCCAAAATAAACGAAGTCAAACCAAAACATAACCATTCAACCATAAGGTCTAGCCATATTTACATATCAAACACAATTAAAATAAATCGAACAATTTTTTGGTTAATAAATTTTTAACCAATATAAATAAGTTGCTCTAAATAATATAAATCAAACACCTTTAAAACAATTTTAAAGTTTGTGATTTATAATCGGTGAAAAGACCGGATCTGATTTGCATGTTGTAAGCGTGACTTTGATACCACTATTGAGTTCAGTGGTATATTGGTTAAGTTTATTTTATCAAAACAGTTTTGATAATTATTAATCAGATTAATAATAGTTTAACGCAACGGAGTAAACATTTAATAACAAAAATGAATCCGATAGGATCTGATTACAAACAATGCAAATACTGATTATAATTAACATACTGATGAGATATAATATACCTTTGTGGTTAATAATTAACCGTTTGAGACACCGAAAGTTCAACGAACTATTGCTAGAGTTATGAACGATTACGAACTCGGGTACTCAGTCATGGCTACAAGAGAAACAACTAAAATCTTGGTCTTGTATGTGTTACACAACAACGCAACAACAATAAGCACTGCTAGCGGTGGTTGTTCGATGGTGGTCGCTGGCAAAAACAAGAGAGTGGAGCAATCTTAATGGTGGCCGCGGTTGTGAATGTTTTTGTTGTGTACCTCAATCAAAAACCCAAACCAAAGGATTTATATGTTTTCCTTTTGTTTTTCGGCTTGTAGTGGAACAATCTTAAGATTGCAGTGAAGGAAAATATATTAATAGGGTTATATATATACCCTAATTGTCATTTTTATTTTAATTAATCCTAACGGACCGGGGCCGGTGGGATTAATTGTTAGCCAACTTTTAAACCGAAATCTGTAAGTTACAACGTTTAACGATTAAACATTTTAATTAAATAATTTATAACTTTTATAAATTATAAATTAAATGTTTTAAACCGAAACCCGCAACTTGGTTCGCAACGTTAATTAATCGAACCCGTATATTATTTAAATTTAAATCAAAATAAACCCAGGTGGCAAATTTATATGGAAGCTTCAAGATAGTTCCAGCAAGATGAGATGCTACCACCTTCCTTCAGTTCCATTAGATCTCCTTCTTTGATTCCATCTACCTCATCTGAATCCAATTCTTTATTCAAGTGTTCCTCATTGATACTCTATACTTTTTAATCTTCAACAGACAACAGGTATGTTCCTTTTCAAAATTTCACCAATTTGCACCTTTACGATCTATCAAATGTACGTTGCAATTTTCTGATATTGTTCTCGTAGTTTTAGTTGTTGCTAAAACATTGAATCATCTGTTACCAGTTATCTAAACTATCTACGATTAGTTAAGCTCGATGATTTAGGTTATGGCCATATGATTGAACCATATACTTTGATTGCTTGTCGAATCTACAGTCTACACCGCTGCCATTCGTCTCACCAAAGTTGCTGGTTATTTGTGCTGTTTTGTTCAGATTCTGTGAGTTGGTTCCATCTGAACTGATAACCATCGGAAATTCATACATTTTGATATGTTTTAAGTAGGGTTTACTGTTTGAAAAGCTGAAGCAATATTCGAAATGATCAAATCAAAACTGTATGTATGACTTGTTAATTTGTGGTTTCAGCTAAATGAATTATGAGAATGATTCACTTTTAGGAGCAATCCTTATGTATCTACAACAATGATTAGAGAGATATGCCCATCTTTTACTTATCTTCCCCCAAAAGGGGAGAATGCCGTAAATTAGGCAGGAAAAAGTTGATGTATAGGTGGGAATATAATTTAGGGCAAATAACCAAGTTTTACACATGTTTCAGTGTTTTAATATTTGTTTTAATATTTGTTTCTGTGCTGTGAACTTTTTGTAAAACTGACATGCATTAATCATTATATATGCTGACATGGTGTAAAATAGCTGATGTTACATGCCAGCTGTGTAAACTAGCTGATGTGGCATCAAGCTGTTTAAACTGATAATGTCATGGGTTCATGTCAACATGTACGGTTGTCTTTTTATACCATATAATCAATTTTACAAACTGATGCACTATGTTAGCTACTTTATACAATTATCACACATCGTCATCTATGTAGCTGCAAGTACAATACAGCTTGAACTGTTGAAGACTTGAAGGTTGGTATTTGTTAAAAGAGTCACAACACTGAAACTTATTGAATATTTATAAAGCATATCTGTCAAATTGTATTGATGATAATGGTTTGAATACAAGAAACCAATGAACCCAATGTTGTCAACACAGATTCATAAGAACATAAAGATGATAACAAGGCTTGATGCTTACAAGAACACAAGAAGCAACATAATGAGACTCTCTGAACCAGAGAGATTGAAGACCAATTATATATAGAGATGAACAAAAGTAGAATACGGCACAAAACGGCAGATTAGGGTTTTATCTTTTTTTGGTCAATTCCTAATGAAGCACAAAGAAGAATAAATAGGCTGCAGACCACACTTGCCCCCTTGAATAAACAAAGACCTTCGACTACAGCAACAATGATGTCCAATAACCAGCTTTGACCCTCCAACTTTCATTCTTTAAATAAGTAACCTATAATTATAGAATTAGGATCAAGTTAGGATCTTAAATTTAAAGATGATTGCTGCTGAATTATATAACTAATTCTAACAATATCACATACCATGGAAGCCCAGGGAATAAATTTGAGTACATATGGATTAATTTGCAGACAGTGAATAAATATCATCACTTTAACTTGTTTTTGCTTTATCTCAATTACTCTGAATCATATGCTATTATGCACAGTGATCAAGTGCCATCAGCTACATTTGGACTCCGATTCATGACGCCATGATTACTTTTTATCCCATTAAAGCATGTGTGAAACACGTTATCCGTCCAAGCGGGACCCACCAACATCTGATGCCTCAACTTGCATCAAGTGCATGTTATTTTCATCTCTCCCTTGGTTTTGCCAAACCAGACTATGTTGCAAAGTTAAATTCTCGCCGTTCATTGACAATCAACAATAGTATGCATTTACCAAAAACTAACCAAGGTGGTCTTTTGGTCGGGTCCAGCAATATGAATATAAGGTTTATAGTTCCAAAACAAAGGACTATTTCAAGAATGGAATGGATGCAAGGATGTACTTCAGCGGGTCTTCTACTTGGATTATTGGTTTGTAATCCAAGTTCTGAACCTGTACATGCTGAAGCTAAAGAGAAAAAACAAGATAACCCTAGTTCTTCTACCACCAATTTTTCACATGGAAAGCAAGCTTACACCGACTATTCTGTTATAGGTGAGCAGTGAGCTTGCTAAAAGTTAAATTGGGTTGGATTGGGTCTGGTAAGATTTGATATTAAATTTATTTATTATTATTATTATTATTATTATTATTATTATTATTATTATTATTATTATTATTATTATTATTATTATTATTATTAT
>BJCM01087700.1:0-21633 GCA_018326385.1 Flaveria bidentis
GAATGGTTAAGCATCATACTGATGTTGAATGGTTAAGAGGTCTAATGCTGAATGGTTAAGACATATTATTTAAATTGGTCAGACATTTGTCTTTGAATAGTTAAATTATATACTAGCTTTTAATGGTTCAGACCCATTAATGATTCAGCACTTAATGATTCAGACATCTTATTGCTTTAGCACTTAATCATTCAAAAGTTATCAAACAACCCCTAACTTTTATTTCAACTAGGGATGTTTAAGAAACCCATTGAAAGCGGCTAAACGGATGTTTTGGCTGGTTTGAGATCCGAACGATTGTATTTACTTTCTCCTAGGTATTTGTTTTTTTTATAGTTTTACGGTTCGGTCAGGTTTGAAACTTGAAACGGTCTTATGAACCAGACCAACCATATAACCTTTTTTCGTGTTCATATATTTCTTTTTATTTTTAGAATATGTATTTATGCATGTGTATTACAATAATGAACTGTTTTTACCAATTTATAATTTTATACAAACTTTTAATGTAAAAGAAAATAAATAATTAGTTCAAACAGTCAAAACTGATCGGATCAATTATAATTTTATGCAAGTTTGATTTGTCGTTTCTCAAAATCATAGTTCGTGGGTAGGCTTAGGTTTTTCGTCCAATATCAGCTGGACCGTACCTCGAACACTACTACTTTATAACACTGGAGGCCAGAAGAACCATAATCAAGTTGAGATCTATACATATAGGAATTATGATGATACACGTTGATGGTAATTTCACATTATTTCAAAATTTTAGACAAAATTTAGAGACCAACAGAAGATGTACATTCAATTAAAAATTATAATTTCAGAAAATTCGATAAAGGGAACGTCTTCGGCGAAAAATGCTGCTTCCGATGCATTAGGTTCAGAATGATTAAGTTTTAGCAAACACATTTTAACCTATAAATACTCCATTATACGCTTATATAGTTTACTTTTCCTTATTCTTTCTACTAACAAAATTCTATTAAAAAACAAAAAAATCGGCATGGTCCCATAACAAAAAAAATCCTTAATAGCACCAATCGTTTCATCTGATCAAGTTGATGAAGATTTGGAAGGTGGTCCAAGTAAAAAAAACAAGCATAACATCCGAAAGGGGAAACTACACAAGTTCAAGTAGCATTTCCGACTTAAACGAAGACTAAACGCCAAAGAGGCCATCCCAAAAGGGAAAATCACCAAACGATAGTTAAAGTAAAAAAGATCTGAAATTTACTTGACGTAGAAAACTTGCAAAAGATTTGATGTTGAGTGAAAAAGACGAGAAAAACACTCTTCGTACCAAACTTGTTGAATCAAAACTTGCAAAAGATGAGTTGTCCATGCCTTTATTGCGGGAAACAACTATACTTCGATATGAATGTGTTTTTCGAATCACATGAACACTTGACTAAATGAGTAGATTCAAGGGGTTCAAAAAGTTACACCCCATCACCCTAAGGGTGTATGAATATACATAATGGTGAGCACACAAAAGCTTAAAGGGTTGTCATATTATTTAATGCATCATTCTTTTCAAAATGAAACAAAAAATCTATGTGTTGATATAGTCTATGGTTGCTAAAATAAAGAAAATAAAACTTTCTAATGAAAGTGATGTACATCAAAATATTTTTTGCTTGATATTAACAAGTGTTGAGCATTCAATTCCTTTCATTAATCAAGGCTCCGAGTTTGATGCATGAATTTAAACAACATTTGTCAATTCATATAGAGATTTAGTTTTTATACTTGAAAATAAACATATATTCTCTTAGTACTATGGTAAAAAAAATAACTAATAAAATAACATAAAATTTGTGATGATCAAGTAAAAAGAGAAAAACAAACACCTAAGGTGCAAACTTACATTTAAAGTATTTTTCTATTATTCATTAATAGTTACCAAAAGTATACATGATGCTAACATCCACAAACACTCACAAACACGCCATCTCAGTTGTGATATAATATTTCACTTATCATTAAACAAATATGCATTTTCTCAAATTGGTTGTATCCTTTACAAATATTATTCTTATATTTTCAAATTATTATCAAACTAATAACATATACTCGTTATAATACTAATTTATATAAATCACATTATTATATAAAACGAAATACAAATATATAAATTAATGTTTTCAGAATTTAAACATTACATGATATTATTGTTCTCCGCTATTATTATATTTAAAATACTTTATAATGGTTCGACTCATAAATCCAATATAATAACAAAAAATAATTGAAAATTCAATCCTAACATCATTTCATTCCATTCTTTCCCATCCTTAAAAAACTTCAAATTTAAGAGTCAAAAGGTTTTATAAGACAAGCGGCTTTTCGGTTCTCATTAACGACGACATCGCGTCATAAACATCGAAGAATCCGACATCGCGTCATAAACATCGAAGAATCCCTCCTCAATGCTACGGATTTTTACTTAGGCAACATATGGTCTCTACAGATTCTTTGATTTACAAGAAACATAAACTATTAGTATTACTTGCCCTAATAATAAAAATGTCTTTTTTTCACGACTTATGGTAGGAAAAATAATATTATTTCATCTTTCACACACACGTATGTATATGTATGCGTATGTATCTATGTATAGTTAGTATATGGTTGAAGTGGGTCACTGACATAATGTCATAGTATTCAATTTTCATTATTTCGTTCAACTACTCTCACTGATTCAATATATCAACATTATAGTTTATACGATACTCTTCCCAAAACTATTATTTTTCTATTAACTTGTGCCATATATTTGGAAGAAACTCGACAACTATTAGCACTCGGTCTTTGGGTTAGTTTAATATTTTGTTAGAATTAATTATCATTAAACACAAAGTAAAAAAACGTATCGTGGAGAAGAAAAATTACTCCATATAGTATATTATAAGTATAAGATTTGTGTGTTGATAACAAACCACTCGGGTATTGCGCAAAATGGTTATATCATAAGTAACACATGTTCTACAATGTCATGTTATAACATTGTTCTTCATTTTTTTTGCAAGTGTTTGATGTGTTTATTTTTTAAATAAAATATAGAGTCAATTTGTAAGAAATAGTAGCTTAAGTAAATAAAAATTATAACAAAATTCGGAATAATTTTGTTACACCTAATATTACACATCTAGCACTTTTAAGCATTTATATACACACTACTTTTGTAAGTGAACATCATATCTAGATCACGAGTTCATAGATAACCGATAGCCAGTATTGGTATAATTAAATTCTTTTGCGTCAAATTGAAAGAAATATAGGTTATGAAGTTATTTTCGCATCTAAAGATAGCCGATAACTAGCTTTAGAAATAAGATGAATGTTTAATAAATTAAGCACAACAATTATATATATGACACGTTATTGTACGTGGTTTCATAGTTTGTTCATTCACGCTATCATCCACAAAGAAGAACATGACGATGGTTAGGGACTTCAGGTAGAAATAAAGGTTAGGTTGTCGGGATTTTGCTTATTGCCTGTAAAACAACGAAGAACAAATGACACATGATCGTTATTAAGTTCCAACGTAGTGGTGATTGGATCAGATGACATGGCACCTAACCTTGAGATCGATAGTGATTTCGTATATATATGTGCTAAATCATACTTTTGAAACCTATGATGATAGAAACTTTCAACTTCCTAAAATTTATATGACCATATCAACTTTTTTACAAATTACAATAAAACGTATCACATGTTTTATTGAAGGAATTGCATTGGATGACAACATGACCATTAACGGAGTAGGGACTCAAGTTATGGTTATACATCTTAATCAATCTTTCACGAATCCAGCGTTCACATGAGCTGTAACAAGTCATGGCGTCGAGTCAACTTGGAGCATACTTATCGCATCATTTAAGATATAATATACGTTTACTTTTCAGTTTCGCTAGATATTTTATCTTTTTTTTCTGATTACAAGAATTAATACTCTACTAACCAGTAAGATTTGATAAAACACAACAACGAATGATTTAACATTATATTTTATACAAAATCCAATTTAAATATCCAAAGTGTAAATCCCAATACATCATAATAACAACAATCTGTATCTTTTTAAATTACATACGCATACAACTCTAAACAATTTGAAAAATAATGAACATGTTCACGAACCGATCTTCTCAATCTTCGGAACATGAACCGGGAAATCATCGATCTCGTCTGACCACGGGTTCTTTTCCTTCGCAGGATCAATCGTCCTCAACGCCTTCCACACGGCACTGTTACACTTGAAACCCGACCCAAAAGCAATCTGCCACGAGCGATCACCCTTCCGGATCCTCCCTTTCGCCTCACAATAAGCCAACTCATACCACAACGAGCTACTCGACGTGTTCCCAAACCGATTAAGCGTCATCCTCGACGGCTCCATATGCCAATCCGACAACTCGAGATTCTTCTCGAGCTCATCGAGAACCGCTCTCCCACCCGCGTGAATACAAAAGTGCTCGAACGCGAGCTTAAAGTCCGGTATATACGGTTTAATCTTCATCTTAAACACTTTTCGCGCCACCAACGTAGCGAAAAACAAGAACTGCTCGGACATCGGAAGCACCAACGGCCCGAGCGTCGTGATATTCGTCTTCAAGGCCTCGCCAGCAACCGCCATCAAATCCTTCGAAAGCGAAACACCAATATTCTTCTTATCATCCTCTTCTTGAAACACACAGTTATAACACCTATCATCCGCACCCTTATGCGTCCGAACAGTATGAATCAGCTGATACTTCGACCTCCGACGGTCCGAACCCCGATTCGACAGCAAAACCGCAGCTCCACCCATCCGAAACAAGCAATTCGACACCAGCATCGACCGATTGTTTCCAAAGTACCAATTCAACGTGATATTCTCCATGCTAACAACCAATGCGTATGAATTAGGGTTTACCTGAAGAAGCTGCTTAGCTAAATCAATAGCGATCAATCCAGCACTACACCCCATTCCACCGAGATTATAGCTCATAACATTGCCTCTAAGCTTGTAATGATTCACAATCATCGAACTCAACGACGGTGTAGGGCAAAACAAGCTACAATTCACGATCAATATCCCGATCTCCTTCGCCTTCACACCAGTCTTCTTCAACAGATCATCGATCGCTCCGTACATCACCATCTCCGCCTCTTTCCTCGCCTCCGCCATACACGGATTCGGCGGAACCGCCAAAACCGCATCAGGAAAGTACGTTTTCTGACCTAATCCAGAACGTTCTAGAATCTTCTTCTGAAACGCTAGATTCTCGTCGGTGAACGTTCCGGCTAACGCCGATCGGTTCATGAAGATCTCGCGAGTGACCATACGAGAGTCGTCGGGCTTGTAGGCGGAGAAATCGACGAGGTACACCTTCCTCGGTCGGCTCATGAAGTATAGCGTCGATAGGAACACCGTCAACGCCGAGAAGATCAAGACGGTGAGGAGGTTGAACCGGAGTTGGTCCCATAGGTAGATCAGATCGTGTGTGGTGAGTGTAGATAGGTGAATTGAGACGACGATGAGTATAGGAGTTAACAGAAGGTACATACCGTGTGAGATTAGGTAGTGGTAGCCTAATTTGACGTATTTCAGCTTCACTGAGAGGAGGAAGTTGGGGAGAGTTGCGGTGGTGGTTCCGGTGGTGTTTCCGGTGGCGGTGGTCGGCGACGGCGACGGCGACGGTGGTGGTGGTGGTGATGCCATCGGAGATTAACAGATTATGCAGTTGAATTTGTGGTGAATAATGAAATGAAGAAAAATGTGTGAAGAGTGAAATTGGGGAAATGTGATGTGGAAGAAGGGGGGAAATTGGGAGATTTAAAGGGGGTGGGGGTGGGGGTGCAACTGCAACTACCCCAACGAATTTTTTAATGCTTATACACGGTTGTATGTTGGGGAAGTTGGAATAATATTGTTGGTTTTTTTTGGTGGTACCTTGTGCATTGCATGTTGTACGTTGGTAACCGGGGACGGGAATGTTGCTAGAATGTGTTAGTGTTGATCTGTCGGGTTTTTGATGTAGTGACATCTGGTGTTTGTTTATATAAAATTAGTTTGTTATCAGGTGATGAAATTAGAAGTGGATAATAAGTGAGCTTTAAAGAGTAAGTTTAAAGAGACGTGTATTTTTTTATTTGAAAAATGATACTAAATTGATTAATAAATATTTTAGAGGATTTCAAGTTTTTATGGCTCTCATATTTCAACTCTTTAATTGGATTTGATTTTGTATAAAGTAATTAATTCATAGTTAAGTAATGATATTAATAATAATTAAGTTTCTTAAATGTTTTACTTGAGTTGGATAGAAAATTATTTCGTCGTTTTATATTCATTCCAATTTCTATAGTAGTTCTAATATTATGTAGTATTTCTATACATATTTAAATTATTTAAAATTTATTAAGACAATAAAACATATATGATTCTTAATTAATAATAAGTAAGTTATTTCCAATTAACTTGAATTTAAAGGTAACAAACAAATAAACAAACAAACAAGCAAAAATATTCACTAGAACTCCCATGCAATTGGTGTATGTGAAAGGTGGTGAGACAAGAAAAACCTCATTTTTACCATAAGGGATAAAAAGACTACAATCAGGAAGGCCATTAACTCATACCAAAACCCTTTTTTTAAACATATTGTATGGAACATATACAAAACTATTACTATCAAATATTTAGTAGCATAAGTCTAAAAGATCAAAAACAAAAATTTTCTACTGTCAAGACAACTAAAATAAAGGCAATCACACTAAAAGTGTACCTAGGAGTAAAAGTATGTTCTATGAGACTATGACTAAGGACACACTTTACAATTAAAGTTATAGTCCCCAACTAAAAGCATATCTAGAAACAGATTAAAGAAAGACTACAACCTCAACTCGATCAATTAGAAAGCAATTAACGATTACACTCGTAATTAAGGACATCTTAAGTATTTTTAGATGCTTAGACATGAGGCCTCAAGGAAGGACAAACATACAATGTTCTTTAAAGATCACTTGCCTTTTTCCTCTTGAAGTAGGAGCTAATGATGAAAGAAGTTAACTATACTACATGATAACTAGGGTTCATATTTGTTATCTAATTAATTAATAGTAACGGATATTAATATATATCTATAGGCAATCTTTTTATCAATCCTTAGCTACACAGGATAGAAATACTGCACTCAGGGAGACACTCGGCTTACAAAAACCTTTTTAAACATAATGTATGCAACATATTTAAAACAAATAACATATCAAAATTTAAGTAGCATATGTCTAAAAGTCCATAAACAGGTAAACTCTATAGTTAAGACATCTAAACTAAAAACAACTACACTAAAAGTACACCTAGGAGTAAAAAACACACTTTACAATTAAAGACATCTAAAGCATATCTAGAAACAAACTAAGGAAAAACTATAGGCTCAACTCAACTAGAAAGCAACTAATAGTTACACTCACAAATAACAACATCCTAAGTATTTGTAGACTTCTAGACACGAGGCCTCAAGAAAGGATAAATATACACATTCCTCTTGAAGTAGGAGGTAATGGTGAAAAACTAACTTTACTACATGATAACTAGGGTTCATGATTATTATTTAAGTGAAATGTAACTAATATTAATATATGTCTCATTTGCTTCACTTAATTTTAAATAATTTGAATATTTGTAAAAATATTATATAGGACTAGAAAACCTAGTGATAATTAAGTGATTTTAAAAAGTAAAGATTTTGAGTAATTTTAGTGGAGCACTTAGAAATTTTGGTTACGTGAAGTAACTTTTGTTTTGACTTTTGAGTTGTTTCAAAATAAATACAACAAAGATTGAAAAAAAACATCTATCTTGTCATAAATATTAATTATGTTTCTTTAACAAAGTTGGTTAGCCACATGTAAAACAAACATGTCATGTTTGCACATGATTTACCTATAAAACAAATGTAACGAACTCTTTTTGGATATAACAAGTTTTAAGTAAGCTATTATTAGTTAGATATATAACTACTCGCTATGTTTCATCAAATCTGACAATTATTAAAGGTTATAATTACATAGTGACAACATAAGTTATGAAACTTCTTATTTCGGGTCATCCCTAGAATTCATGTTGACAAAAACACACACACACATGTAAATATTAAAAATTTAGTGTAACACATTTTTATCTTCTTATATATTAATTTATATAAATTAAATAGAAATTTACTTTAGCTCTTATCATAAATTAATTACTCTAAAGTTGCTTCAAAGAGACAAAAAACAATTTTAAACAAAAATGAGAATTAACTCAAAATAAGTTATTTTATTGATTTAATGATCTATCTTCTAAAACAAATAGTACGTTGGTATTCTTATGATAGGGAAGATGGTGTTTGAATGGTTGGGAAAAAAACGAAAGCAAAGATGGTGTCCAATTTGGTTAGAATTAGGCTCAGAAAACAAATTTTAGGTAAGCTTAAACCCGGTATAATTCAATAAATTATATGAGATTTAAAGTTATAAGACTTGTTAATGTTTAAAGAAAAGAAATTATCATCAAATGAATTTAATGCTTGATTTGAAATTAGATAGCGGTTGTCACATCAAAAAAATAGTGAAGATGATGATGAATGTTGGTGAAAACAATAGCAAAGATGGTGACCAAGTTGATTACGTATGTTGGTAGGAGGTAGCGCTAGTGGTAAAGATAGCAACGAGTGACGAAAGAAGGTGATACAAAAGAGATAGACAGCAAGAAAAATTAAGATAAAATAACTAAGATATGTATTTGTTATAGTTAACGGTTTTTAACCTAGATTTTTGAATAACATGTCGTGTTGATTTTCTAATAAAATAAGTTAGCAAAAAGGGTAACCTTAAGAATAAAATTAAAAATTGTACTTTGATTTCACACAAATTTTGAGAATCTCTTTAAAATTTTAAGAAATTTACATGTAGTGAGATAGAAAGGAAGAGATGATTTCTTATTATTTTATGTGAAATGACTGTCGTAAACTATGAAAAATTAATCTTACATCTTAATTGTACTTTTTTAGCGTCTCTTTAAACATATAGAAAATATTGTATTTTAAACGTCTATCTAGATAGAATCATAATGGTACTTGATTGAAAACATATGAACATAAACCCTAGAAACTAGAAAAAGACGAAGAGGTCAGAGGCGAATAACAACGAGAGCGATGTTGTACCATAAATCAACGGAGGGAGTGAACGCGTGCGTTGACGAAGACAGAGTAGATGACCCGTCTAACTAAACATATGATGATGTGTAGTAAATCGAATGACGTGTTGTCATACGTGGATGTGTAATTATAAAAAATCCTTAAAAAAACATTGCCGAATGCAGATTAACGGTTGAGCGTTAAACTAACTCATTGGTTGATGTAATTCTCCTTATTTGACTTGGTCAACAAATATAAACACCATAATTTAGTTGACCAGCCACTAACAACATGAGAGGCCACGTGGCATTTTAAATCCCCAAAAAGAAAAGAAAAATTCAAAAAAATAAAAGAAAAGAAGAAGATACAAAGTGCGAGTTACACACAGCGAGATGCTAACCAATTTCAGAGCTACAATTTAATGTTGTCGTTGCAAAAACCAAGGTCAATAATTAAAATTCGTAGTGAGAATTTTATAAGGATCGTATAGTTTTATGTTACAACTAATCTGACAAGCTTTGAAGTTTTTATGATTTTAAGTGTCAAAATTTGTTATACGTGTTATATAAGTCTATAGGGCGTATAACCCTCCAAAAACCACCTGAAATTTCCTCGTTCTTTGTGACATTGATCATATACGGCTCGTATAGCACTATACGAGACGTTTATAGAGGATGTCAATTTATACATGTGAGTGTCTTAGTATTAGGACCTTAATTTATTCATTTTTAATTTAAAGTGGTCAAAATGTGTGAGTTCAAATATCAAAAAGATTTGGTCATGTTTGGTCTCTTAAAATTCAATCAATTTGGTATATGAGTCTATCTAGTACTTATTAGGTATGCATATGCACCGGAATAGAAACTCTAATTCGAGAGATAGCAAGTTTAGTAAGATATATAACAAAGAAAACAAAGACTAAAATAAATAAAATAAAACATAATTTCATTTCTCAATTCCCTTCTCGAAACTTTAGAACACAAGAAAAATAATTTCATTTATGTATATTATTATCTTATATACATCATACAATTATACTGTATAACGTAATTAAGACTATATATTATATTATGTAACATAACTCTTTAATATTTACAATTGAAAATAAAATAAAACATAACAAATATTTGAGCAACATATCGAGCATAATTATTTTTTTTTGAAATAATTGACGAAGACTTGTAAAGGGGACATACAATTTTAGTCAACGCAAGAAAACTATACGTGTCTTGTATTGTTGTCTTACCTATTTCTTCGTACAAAGATTTTATATTGTCAAATATTATGATATTATGGTCCTTCTTTATATAGGATAAAGAAATAAATTTGAGAATTCCAAGGTTGCTCCTTTCTTAAAATAGTGGAAAATCATGTATAAAAAATTAAACATTTTTATAAAACTTTATTTTAAAGAACGTGTAATTTTGAATTGAAGTAAAAAACATTTATCTGCAATATACTATCGCTAATAATAGTAACAATAATGAATAAGTTAATCTTTAATTAGAATTGTCTAAAATAATAATAATAAATTAATTATAGTTTGGGCGAAAAAAATGTTTCATGGTTACTAACATACATTAAATGTACTTTACACACACGCACATAACATATTTTTAGTTAACGGGAAGCGTTATTTGAAACTTTTTCGAGGTCACACAATTACCTTGTGTGACAAAATAAAATAATTAGTCATAACTTTATGATGATAAAAATATTAAATATGCTCGTGTATTTAATTTTGATATTAAAATTATTAATTTTTATATCAACAGTATTTTATAACACGAGGGTTTTCACAATGAATTGTGATCAATTATAACTATTTTGCTATTATAAAAATTTCAAGATTTTATATATCGTCGTTATTAAATATATAAATTTCAAATGATAATAAATCTATCTGTATAACAACACTAGTAATATCTTACTTAGTTAGAAATTTTAATATATTTTATATACGTCTAAATCGTAGAGTTTATACCTTTTAAATTTTTAGTTATACCTTTTATACTCTTTTATATAATAACTTCTCACTTATAACTAGTGGCCGTTTGATGCAACTAACTCAGTAATATCTGATTGAGTCAAAAGCTGACCTAGTTAGAAGTTCTGATTGAGTTTGCGTCTGACTGAAACTTGGTTGTTTGATAATATCTGTCTGACAGTGTTGAACGATAAAATCCCAAAATCTTATTTCTCCCAATTCAAAGCTGACCCACATAAATTCACATTTATTTCAACCCTCAAATCTTATTTCCCTGATTCAATTCAATCACCTTCAATTCACCCACCACACCACTATAGCTCAGTTGACCACCACACCATTGTCACCACCACCAAGGGGAGCCACGGCAGGAGAATGGGGTCGCGCAGGAGAGAAGGGGTGACCATCGTAGCTGACCACCACACCACCAATGCAGAAGAAGGGGCGACGGCCGAACGCAGGCACGGGGGGATCAACATTTTGAAAATTCAGGTCAGGGTAAGATGTTTTGACCTGGTCAGCTCAGGTTTACGCAATCAAACAGGCTGACCTGCTAACCGAGTTAGCAGACAGCCGGGTTAGCCAAATCAAACACCCCCTTAGTTTTTTTAATGTAGTTTTTGGCTTATTAAGCATATTATTTGTATATGTACTTTAATTCTAATAAAATATAATCATTTCAAAGAAATCATAAAAGTATTCACAATAGCTTCCTTATTTTTATACATATAATTACACTAAAAATCACTATATTTTTTTCTCTTCTTTTCAATTAAATAATACTTTTTATACTCTTGTCATTACTTTTTTTTCTCTCCTCAACTCACAACCACTTTATAAAATATTAAAAAAATTATAAGGATTTAACAGTATTTCTTTAAATATACAAATCCATAATAATATTTTCTTTCTTCTTCACTCACAACCACCTAAAACCATTCAATATAATATACTAAACATACTCACGTATTTTTAAGAAATCATGCTTTAAATTAAGAGGAACTCCCATCACTAAAGTATTACATATGTTTTAGTATTTCCCTTTAACAAAAGATTTTTTCTATGATCACTCGTATTAATCGAGTCTCACTGTAAACATGAGAGAGAAAAATCACGTAAATCTTTGATGTAAGACATGACGCAAAGAGTTGATCCATGACCTCTAGTTTGTATAATATGACTAGGACCATATACTATGGTCACGAGATGCAACATCGATCTTAATAAGCATGAACAGGTTGGTGGAAGTCTTACAATTAATATGTTGCTTGATTACATTCTTTATTTTCATTGCAAATATACAAACAAATACCTATAACATAGCATCATCTTTTACACCTACACAAATGCATACGAAATAAACTTAGCATATCTTAAGTAAAAGTCAATATAAGATTTGTAAGACATTAAAGAAATACTTTTAATGATTTTAATAAAATACTAGGTAAACATGATTACTATTATACGAAGATCTCTCGTTATTGAAAATTAATAAGTAAAAAAAAAGATATAATATAGATAGCATGTGATTAGATATTGGTGTGCATATATAATTTTTCTTTGGAACTATTCAAAGATAATAAATTCCTTATTCCAGAAAACTTCATTTTATTTTATAGTATTGAAATGTTTTCTTGTTTCATTCTTTATCTACAAAACATATTAAATAGATTTTGAAAAAAGGAAGTAAAGTAGTAAACACAGGAAATGGGAAAACACATACACTTTCAAAATTTGACTTTCTAGAAATCAATTTTCGTACTTGTTTAATTATTTAATGCATTAGTATTAAACTTTTTGGTTGTTGGTAGGCTGGCAAATAACTTGTGGCAATGAATCACATATTGTTGAGAAAAAAAGAAATTGATTATAAGTTCATTTCTACAGGAAAGAATTATTTTGATTATAAAATAAATAATCTTATTGTAAAGATTTAAACAATGTTATTATATCAACAAACATTTTTCTGTAAATCCTAAAACACTCAACATAAGTTTAATTAACATACATAAAATTATACATATCCAACATATTATTAATTTTTATAAAAGATATATAGGAAAATATAATCACATCAATTTCTTAACCTAGATTAAAGGTGTTAGAAATATAATTGCAAATAAAAAAAACTTGTAAATTTCAACAATTAAGTGCCTTTAAAGGTTAAAGAGGACATTTTGACCCATAACGTAGTTTTCTAGCAGCATGGTATTTACCCTCTACTAATGTGACCTGACTTCAAATCATTTGAAGTTAAGATATGTGGTACTTGGGTATATTATTTTTATAAAAACAGAAGAGGATGTTTGGCTTTTCATTACATTGATATGTTTCAAAACATTAAATTTTTGTACAATTTTTATAAATAGAAAGATAGACCGAACTAATTAATGTCATGACCTTATAATATTACATGACATGATACTATGTTAATTACTTACGTTTGCGTTAAACGACTTTGGTTTATAAATGGGTTAACAGGATTTAATACGTGTCTAAACGGTTGACAAGTGTAATCTCATGTTTTGTTATAAAAAATTATTAATGGTTAAACTCTTGAATATAAAAGTTTAGGTCCATAACTTCAAATAAAGTTAGTGTTATTCAAGTCGAAATACATAGCCAACAAAATCTAAACTGTTTTAGAATAAAATCGTAGAGCTTAAAATGAAAATAAGTTACCAATTATGTTTATAGCATATGCCCTTACACTTTAAGTACATGTTATTTATTTTAATTTTAACATAAATGCTTATTTTATATTTTTATTGATTATTCAACGTGTATAGTTGGGGTAGCCGAGAGTTAGGGATGGTAGATACGAATTTAATTCTAGAATAAATGAAATGATACTAATATATTTGTAATTTTATTACTCTTTTTGTTGGATGCACTTTTAAAATGAAAATGCCACAAATACTAAAAGGTTGATGGTCGATCGATTATTTAAGATTAAATATTTTAATATAATTTCCTAAGGCTTTAAAAGCGTGACAGTATGTAAATCATCACATCTTTGGTATTTAAAAAATAATGAAGCTAAAACAAACGGAAAATAAAAGTTGTAGTTTAAATAATCTGAAATCTAGATAAAAATGACGTAAGTTCTTCACTTTTGGTATTAAATGAACTCTCTATTAGTTTTGATTTTTTCAATTTTAGCTTGAGTGGTACAAGTTGTATGATGTTTTTGAGTCATTTTCTTGGGTAACCAAGGGTTCCCATCAGACGTTTTTGCAATAATAATAAAATAGATAAATCACATAAACTCAAGATTAACAATTTGGGGTCATCTTCGTATCGTGTTACATTTATTTGCTAAATAGACAGATTTATAGAAAAAAAAAATCATAAACTAACAATTAAAAGCTTTAAAAAAAGCCACTCACAATTTAAAACAGAAAAATAATTCCAAACCTTATTCACACAGCAGAAAACCCATCTAGAAGGACTAGAATTACAAACTTTTTGAAATCATCGACTGATCGACGACATTTAATGTCTTATGATACATAAAAATTATATAAAAAGAATTTCATTGTACTGACTCATCCCTCACCTGAAACAATATCAAACATTGTTTAGATACAATGGTTCTTTTAATAATTATAGAAGAGTTATATTTAGAGAAAATTATAAAAATAGTCTCTATGGTTTGATCATATTGCAAGTTTGGTCCCCAGATTTTAAAAATTGCAAATTTAGTCCAAATATTTGAAAGTTTGTTGCAAATTTAGTTCCCACCGTTAACGTCCGTTAGTTTTTAACGATTCGGGGACTAAACATGCAATATGGTCAAACCATAAGGACCAATTGCACATATTTCTCAAAAAATTAAAAAAAAACTAAAAAAAATCATATAAAACATAAAAAATTAAAATTTAAAAGTTCATATGTCATGTTTAAATCAAAGAATACAAAAACCTTGTGAAAGTATAAATCCAAATAACAAAAAATAAAATTGAACCACTTTTTTATTTTTTTTACTTTAATATGATTCTTTCAATATTTATTTTGAATTTTATAAATATTTATTCGATTTTATTTTTAATTTTTATTTAGTTTTTTACTATAATCACATACTTCTTTTTCAATACTTTTCGCTTTCTCTTTTTACATACGTTTTGTTTTTACTTTTATTTAGTTTTGATTTTGATTTGATTTTTTAACCTTTATTTTATTTTTTAAAAAAATTATGGAATTTATTATTGATGTTTATTTGAATTTATTATGTTTGATTTTAATTTTTTTTAAAATTTATTTGATTTTCAATTTTTTTAATTTTCAATTTTTTCAAATTTTTTGAGCAAATTGCACAATTAGTCCCTATGGTTTGATCATATTGCATATTTAGTCCCCAGATCGTTAAAAACTAATGGACACTAACGGTGGGGACTAAATTTGCAACAAACTTTCAAATGTTTGAACTAAATTTGTAATTTTTAAAATCTAGGGACCAAACTTGCAATATGATCAAACCACGGGGACTATTTTTGCAATATGGCTTTATTATTCTTAGAGATTTATAAAAAAAACCTATTTTGTGATATAGTCACGAAACTTATACTGTTGTATCTCTTTCATTAAACAATCCTAATAATATGACATAAGAGAAAGTAAGAACATATCATACCAACTTGAAAAATATTTACCAATTATATTGGGTTAGTCTGGGGAAATTAGCCCCTTTAAAACAGAAAATAACAAGAATATATATTAGAAACCATATATTAGTCGGAGTTTCTTCAAATTATCTTAAATTATATTTATCATAATTGGAACATATAATCTGATAGTTTCATTAGTAAATTTAATTTATTAAAAAAAAATATTTTTCTTAAATTATAAACTCACACCCACTAAACATACTTTAAATCTACACTAATTGTTCACACTTGACAATAAAATTTAAACCCTCACTACTAGAAAAGAACACCACTCCAACACACTATTATCATTGAGCTACATGACATTTGGTATGATTTTTTGCTTAAGGTTGTGTTTGGGTTGGGCCTTACAACCCATGAACATAACCCATTTAGCATTCCTAAACTTGGGTGAGGTTGTTTAATGTGTATTTTAATATATAATCAGAGTAATCATAAGAAAAAATGAATGAGTATGTTTTTATGTTATAAGAAAAACATACACCTAATTCCTAAAATATTCATTGTTTAAATTATACCAAACACCGTTTTCTCATAGGCTGGTAATTATCGTGTATTTTTTCAATTACAAAACTTACATTAACAGTAACTCAGTTTCCGACGATAATGTGTTGATCGCCCAAGTTGGTGTTGGTGACTAGTTATCACTAACAACCAATTACTAAATCAACCAGTTATCACTAACAACCCATTACTTTTAGTAGCAATCGCTACTGATCCTACTTGCAATTGATGGTTCAAGTTGATGTTAATTTTAGTTAACACGAATGATCATTAAACAATTTACTATCGATAAATCAATCATATCGAAGATCAATTTCCATGCAACTTATCATCAACTATGCAAATTCAAAGCAACTTCTAATGATTTTTCATCCGGGTATCTCACCTCTCTATTCTTTGAACGAGAGCTGCATCCTTAAACTCACATGTTTGTTGGTGCATAAAATAAAGATATTATATCTCTTAAATCATGTCGATATTTGTTCTTCTTTCTTTTCGATTTTAAATTTTCAATTAACCTAAAGTGATGGGCCCTTGACATCTTAGTGGTAAGATGCCTTTTATTTGATAAATTGATTGAATGTTTAAATCCTGAAGTTGCATGTATAATTAGTTAATAAAAATAGATTATACTTTATTCTAAAAACTAAACTAATATGACTTTCATAACAATATCATCACTAAAGCATGCTCTATCATCATTTTCTGTTTTAACATTTTAAGATTTCAAAATTCAAATGCATTGTTAAAAACTTCAAATACCTTTAGAGTTTTGCATTCCTTTATAAGTAAAAATAAAACTAAAACTAAAACTTTCATCTTACTACTTTAGAGAATATAATAAATCGTCACTCAAAATTTCAACAGTCCGATATAACTTTATTAACACAAAATTTAAAACAAAATCATACATTCATACTCATTAACAACCTTTGAAGCTTTATGGCATTCTAACATATATGTAAGAATTTAATAACTCAGTTCTAAATGTCTAAGTTCCACATACAATACAACTAACTAACTGAGATCACACATCATCAACCTTTAGCCGCCAACTCCAGTAACAAACGAATTCGATGACCGTGAATGACGTTCAATAAGCAGCAACACTTTAGCAGCTTTCCTATGAAGATGACCCTCTTCATGAATACGACGACCGGTTAACCTCACGAGAGCCAGTCGACCTGTTGACCCGTACCAGTCAACCATTTCAGTCAACATGAAGACTTTCTCCAACACCTCTAAAGCCTCCACCTTTAAAGACTCTGAACCCCAGTTCAAAACCTCCAAAATAGGAACCACGGCCCCACTCTCGTGTAGAACATGAGCCCCTCTGCGTGGGGACTCCTTGTCGACTAAAGTTGAAAGCGTTTGAATCGCTTCATAAGCTGTCGCGTGGACTTCCCCATGTAAAAGTTTGACCAACTCAGGTAATGCTTTTGCCTCCAAAAGACAAAATGTACCCTTCACACTGCATATACCGCCATGAGCCGGGCATATGTTGACCCGGGTTCGACCAAAACACGAGCACCATTGACCAGTTGATGATGTCATTGACAGTTCAGAGCTACGCATGGATAGATCACCAATGAGAGCAGCGGCTCGTGCCTTGGCTGTAACTGAACCATTTTTAAGGAAGTCCAAAAGTAAACTGTAAGCCCCGAGTTCAACCACTATCTTCTGAGCCTCGATGTTGGTGGGATCCGTGAACCGAAAGAGTGCACTCAAGCCGTTTTCTTTAGCTTCTATGTTACCTGTCTCCAGTATCTCTATTATCGCTTTTAGTCCATCTAACTCGATTATTTTGCTTGTGAGTGTAACTTCTGATTTTGGTAGATTTGCTAATATACCAACTGCAGCTTTCTGTACATCACTTTTGTCTGTGATCTCTAGAAGACCGATAAATGCCTCTAATCTTCTTGGTTTTAGGAGGAACTCCGCCACTCCTAGCGGTTCATGGTTGGAGAATAAGAACAGGAGGTTGATGGCGGCTTCACGTGTTTCACTATCAGCATGATCAAGAAGATTTAGAACAAGAGAAATACCACCAGCGGTAAGAACTGCAGTCTTCACAAGCCCAGATTCAGATTCACATATCTTGAAAAGGGACCGTAAAATTGGCCTCAATACGCTAAATGGTAAATGAGAATTTTGTAAAAAAGCTAACAAATTTTCAACTAAAGATTTTAGATTGAGTTGGGTTCCATTCACATCAATAAGAAACTTGATTCCGTCACCATTGGAAGAAAGTTTCTCGAGGATTTCTGAGCATTTAGCAAGACTGAGAACTGGTAAAGGGGAAGAACAGATCAGGTCAACTATTAGAGGAACTGCACCAGCAGATGAAAAAAGGCCTTTATTTTCTGAACTTGTTAGAAGCTTTGCAAGCATATATAACGACAATTCTTTTGCTTCAAGATCAGCAGATGCCATCTCGAGTAAAGGTGGAATTAAACCGAGCTCACCCAGGACCTTTGTGCTATGTTCTTCAAACTCCAAATGAACAATTCTTTTTAGAATCGCCATTTTTGTTGATTTTGGACCTTGGGTAACATTCAAATCAGTTATAAGATCATCATTGTTTGGTTAGATGTAGAAATGAAAAGACAATGTTTGTACAATAACAAGTATTCCTTATTCCACAATGAATAAATATTTTGAAAATGTTTCTAGCATATTTAATAGTCAAAATCATCAGTTTTACCCCTAGATATTATCAATTTATCATTTTTGCTGCAGATAGTATGAAACTCATTACCTCAAACTGATCATTTGACCCCTATATAATCCGGAAAAAAATACACTTATCAGAACATTAAAAGCTGATACTGAAAGTTTTCTAACCTTGAACAATCCGGTCGGCAAGAGGTCCATACCATTCTTCTTTGGCAGCAATAACAACATTTTCTTCATCAACGTCCACAAGTTTCTGCAAGATTTCATGTGCTTTCTCAGCTAACGATGCCTCTGTACCCTTTAAAATGTTCACAAGAAAGGAAACTGGATTACATTGCTGAGAGAGTTCTCGGGTATAATCCATATTTTGACTTGATTCCTCAACCGCTATCTCATATATCAACTCTAATGCAGCTTTAGATGGACTTGATTCACATTCTAAGCATGGAACAATGTGACAAAACCCCTTATTTTCAATAAAAAGATCCTGTTAATAAAAAAGCAGAAAGAAAACAGATATTAGCTCAAGAACATTTAAAGATAGAGAAAATAGATAAAAAAGGTAAATAATTACCTTGTTTCTTGGATGTCCTTCAATGGCATACTTTAATGTGACTAATACTTCAGTTTTCACTTGTTGGTTATGCAAGTTTGGGAGGATGTTAATGAGCAATTCAGTGAGTCCACCAATGGATATCCAATCTTTATTAATCGAATTCTCTTTTATAAGATCTCGCATTTGACAAAGTGCATCTTTAACACTTGCATCATTCTTTGACATCAATTTAGCCTTGCAAGATCTAATTCTCATGCAGTAATTGAGCTCTTTCCATTCTTGAATTGACTGTCTCAATTGGATATTTGATCTAAAAGACAAATCTTCAAGGAGCTCACCGGTTATAGGATCAGTTTTTTCACCAGAACCGAACCATGCTTCAATAGCAACTCTTGAATATGCAGTACCATTAGAGAGACTAACGGGATCAACCATAACCGTTTTGGTAATTCCACAAATGAAAGCTTTAAAAGGCGGAATGGATTCTGATAATGGATCATGGCATTCAATCACCCGTAACCGTTGCATATGTTGATCTTTAACTTGCTCATAATCCTGAGCAGCATCAGCTCGTGATAACAGCTCGATAATTTGCTCCAAAAAATAAACCTCAGCCCGTTCTTTTCGGTTTTCTGCTTCCTCTTTCTCTCTCTTGAAGCTATCTAATTCTTTCCTAATCTCAGATGGTTCAACCGTCACGCCCACGGCTCGAGCTATGTCCACTATGATATTATTTGCAAAACCATTGTCAAGTTTTTGACTTGCAAGACCCTGGTCTAGCTTATCAAGGATTTGGAGCTGAGATTGACAGGTGGCAAATTCGGCTCGTTGCATCTCATTTTGTAACCGAGTTACTTCATCAGATATCCCAGATAAGATCTCGGTGTTTGCAAGGCATAAAGTGTTTAATGATTTCCCTATATCTCGTGTTACATCTTGTACTTCTTTTACAATGTGCCTGCATTTAATCAACAAATAGAAACGTCCTCGGTTTTTGTACTTTTCCACAAGAGCATTGGCTTTTTTGACATCAGTTTCGAGGTTTTCAAGGGTTTTTCTTGCGACTGGTGACTCGTTTAATTTTCCTAGCTCGAGTTCTTTCAACACATGCACGATGTCAAAAAGATGAGCCGAAAGGATCCTGAAACTTTCCTTCTCAACTACTACATCTTTGGCAGCATGAGCTGTTTTGATGACCTGTTTTATGGCCACAGCTAATATTGTACCAACTGGTAGAACATCCGCCATCACTGCGATTGACTAAAAGAAACCAAAAGAGCTACAAACTGAAATTTGAATAACATAAACTTAATTAATAAATGGATTCTATGAGTAGCCAAAGTGACAAGAACACCCGCATCATCCAAATTAAGGATTTATTAGTCTTTGAGGACGAAACTTGTTATGGATACAAGGATACCACAGATTTCAGCAACAAACTCTGAAAATTAATTCTTTGGGTTTCTAATAATATTGTTGGAGTTTAATTTATTGCCATTTCAAACATTAACACAAGCAAAATCGTATTAATAAACGATGATAGTAAATAAGTAACATAATAAAGATCAGTTTTTGCTTTGATGATTTCTAGGTTCCACATTACTCCAGCTCCCTAGTTTCCAACTAATGATACTAAAACGGTGGAGATGAAGTTAGATGCGTTTGTAAAGGCTAAACAGGATATTGAAAATATAGTGGCAACTGTTAATCTTGCCCAAGGCGAAATAAAAAAGCGGTTAAAAAACTCATAGCATATCCCTTGATAACAAATGATTAAGATGTCAATCTAATTCAAGATCCATGGGGGTAAGAAATAATCTTGAACCATTTTCATGCGGTCAAATGCTATTTAAAATTTGAAGAAAAAACGGTTATCTGTTATAAAAGTGATACTTTTTAAACAGAAGCTTCAAAAGATCAGTACATCAAGAAGCTATCTTTAAACTTCCTCACAGATAATAACTTGTGTCAAATTTGATACCACTGACCCTTTTAACTCCAACAAAAAGAAGTAGGTCTCTTGTTCAATTTTGCAAGAACATTATACCTAGTAAGTAAAGCATACCC
>BJCM01087702.1:0-10446 GCA_018326385.1 Flaveria bidentis
TATATATATATATATATATATATATATACACATACATACATACATACTTCAGAGAGACGACTGAGTGGTTGAAAGCCCCGGTCTTGAAAACCGGTATAGTTTACTATCGAGGGTTCAAATCCCTCTTTCTCCTTTTTTACATGTTGAATAGTTTTGTTTCTTTATTGGATTGGTTTTGACCGGATGGTTTCATTATCATAAAGAAAGGGAAGTGGCTCGGCTATCCGGCCTAGCAAAGCCAGAAAAAAATAGATTAAGGATTAAATATAAATGAGTTAAAACAAAACTATGACATGATCCCCATATGTATGAGGGATCTGAAGTGACTCCTATTTCAAGTCTTTGATCTCCTTTCTCAATTAACTGTATCAATTAAGAGGGGCCATGAAAAGAACTAGTTCAAAATGACGATCAATTCCCTTTTCAAATCTTGCTACAGCTGCACAAGCCCTTCCTGAGTGCCACAAATGCCCTACGAAGAAGAAGAATCCTAGAAAAAAATGAGAGGTAGCTAACCTCCAAGTGTGAAATCCTATTGTATTTGAGGAGTCAAGGATTTTTTGGGAATTCCTGTTAGTAGCGGAACGTTCTGTCAATCGGGGAAGGTTTTTGGTGACAAGACCCGGAGATATTAGAAGTGAGAATGCTAACATGAGTATATGTATATATTTATATATATATATACACACACATGCACACACACACACACAAACACACACACACACACACACATATATATATATATATATATATATATATAATTTATGTTATAAGTTACAATAGTAATTTTTAATTTCAGTTATTAATTGTATTTTTTTTATTTTAATTTTAAATGTAAATTATTAGATATGTAATTTAATTTCAAATTAAATAAACATAAACCAAGTATTAAAACACTAGGTAAACATAAAATACATTAATTTTAGAATGAAATGAAACATAAATCTTTTGAATCCAGGGTTTGTTTCAACACTTTGCAAAAAAAATTCGTAATATGTTTATTCAAAGTGAAGTTTAAATCTTTATCTAATAACATCGTACAATACTTACAACAAACCTTTTCAGACCTATCACTCGTTTCCATCAAATCACAATTGCATCAAATTTCTAGGTTCCTATTATGCAGGATAACCCGAACCACGGTTGTGACAGTGGAAAAACCTTGAGCAACGGATGAGTGTGAGGGCACCATAAGTTAGTAAGTAAATACTAAAGTGAGTAAAACAAAAGAAGTATTATAGAACAAACTTTTTTGTGTTTTATGCTTTTGATTTTGCGTTTTGGAGTGGTGTGACAACCAAACCGTCAAACATTTATTATAGTAACTTAGGGCAGCAAATGGTCAACTTTTTAGCAAAAAAAACGGTCTAAAATGGCTATAAATCCATTACCAACTGTCCACATTAAAAAAATAGTTTTAAAGGAAGAAACCACTCCATGTCGGGTCCGGGTACATTCCTTGGTAGGATCAGGTTTGGGTACGATGGCAAATATTGGAACTCAGTAGGACCCAATGGGTATAAAGAGGTATGATTTGGGTATGGGTACCCAAGTAGGATCCGAAACTAGGTGTGGGTAGTACCTGCTGGTCCGAGTTCATACCCGGGTCTTGTATTTACCTCTACCTTTTGGTGCGTTGACTAATTTGGTAGATCAATCGAGCATAGAGATAAGGAATAATTACATATTTTTCATGTAAAACTTAATTAATTACATGTACTGTGACATCTAGTAATTTTTCATTACCAAACTCTGTTAGTTCCGTTAGGTCTTGCATACACATGTCGTGAGCACACATTAATTGTCGTTGAACGTTGGTGACTTAATAACAATTATCTATGATTAATAGATAATAATTTAATTAATAATATGGATTATTAATTTGGGGTTTTATAAATTTTAAGTATTATTTGTGAATTCTACTAGATAACGTGACTATGTGTAATATATATTTCATGAGTTTGTCATTAGTTGAAAAATGTTTATGATTATTATTATTGATTAATAATACTTGTATATTATAGTTAAAAATTGCTGAAAAGGCTAATTTTTATAAATATAATTAGGGAGGGTTTAAGGGGAAATTCTAATTATGTAAAGTTGAACAAAACCCAACCCTAGCCCCCATAACCCCCAAAATTCAGCTACTCCCCTCATCCTCATGATTTTTTTGATCAAGAACCCTCAATCATTTCAATTTTTGCTTGGTTTCAAGTATTCCAATGTTTTAGCAAGTGCCATTCTAGATTTCTACGCGATTAAAGGTTAGTTTATGATTGTTTTTCATGATTTTTGATTCTCGATGAACCTGAATTCGAAATTGATGAAGAAAAGTTGAAATTGATGATTGTTTGATGATTATATTTTGTTAATTATGTTGTATGAATATTGGGTTATGATGATTATGCAAGAAATTCATGGATTTGATGTGTTGTTCATACCTTGCTATAAGTAGAAACTATTGGATATGAGATGTGTGAATTATGATGATTTGATGATTTTAGTCATGTATAGATGATTGCTATGAACTTGATTAGGTATAATTTTGGTGAATCATGAAGGAATTGTGTGTTAGATTGATTTTGGGTGTTACTTTCCCGAAAGGGAAACTTTACTTTTGAAGAACATTGGATATGGTGAATTGGGCATGTGTATGAATTTAGGATCATGTTAGAATGTTTGTTGATGATGTCTAATGTGGTAAAATGTGTTAATTGGGTTGTAAGGATGCTTGATTGATCATTTAAAAAAATTAGGTCCTTAATGACTACACATGATGATGGATTATGGTGAGTGATTAGGGAATCATGTTTGGGGATTTTAATTGATCATTGTGGTGTATATTGATTGTTATGAATTCTGTTGATTAATGTGATTATGATTGTTATACATACATGTGAATTTGAGGCCTCTACTTAGTAGGATTAGTAGGGTTTAGGTTATGAAGTCATGAGTGACTTCACATGGCATGTAGTGCATGACTAGACTTCATGTATGATTTATTAGTTGTGATGTATTTATAATTGTATTGAGTTTGTTGATTGTTGAGATTCATATTAGTTTTATGATAATCTAAAGTAGTATGATGATCTTGGTAGAACAAGAGGTTAATAGTATGACATATGTGAATAACTTGTATGATAATATTGTATGATAAGTTGATATGCTTGATTAAACGAGATTTCAATTAATATGTCACCAAAGGGTCAAACAGGTCAACTAGGTCAAATGAGTCTTGTTTTCCAAAACCTTGAGTTAATGTTTTTATTGAGCACCTAGGATTGTTAAGCTTTCTGTGTACACTTACTCGTGTACTTGTGTGTTTTATGTAACATTTGAAGGGTTGCCTTTCCATCTGTGTTAGCATTTGTTATCGTTCATTTGCAGACTAGGTGAGTTCATGCCTCACACTTTTATACACTCTCTTTTGGGGGAGATAACATACTTGTTTACAAATGCTTTACTATTATTATAAGTTGTGTATAGTTTAACATAGTGTATTATACCTTGAAAGTCCTCACACTTTTGAATCGTTAATAATAGTAACTAGCGGAAAATCTTGAGTAGTACTACTGGGTTTGACAAGCCCCGCCCGCGCGACTAAGGTCAAACGGGTGAAATATTATCCTAAATACAAACATCGTCACGGCCTCGTAAGTCGTGACGAGAGGCAACAAACGCAACACAGTCAGCTTTGGTCGCGAAATCACTATTGTTATTACTTATGAATATAGACTAGCTATCTATTTCAATGCACTTCTTATGTTATTTAGTTATTATTGTTTATGTTTAATACAAACTCTTGAACTCACCAACCATTGTGTTGACACTTTTAGTAAGCAATTCTCAGTTCGTTAACTCAGGTTGTTTAAGGCCCCGTTCCCAAGACGCTTATAGTTGGCCAATCATTGCACATAAAACATATATTTACATTAACTTAAATAAACATTGTAGCGAAAACATTAAAAACGACATTTCATATCATTATAAAAGTTTTTGCAAAATAATACATCGTTGTCAAATTACAAAATACATGTTGCATTACATCACAAAAGCATTATAAAAATGGATGCTATTCAAAACGAGCCAAGTAGTCACCCCGTACCATCCTCAGCAACCTTTACCTGTCAACTAGAAACACACAAAATTCAGCGTTGCTGAGTGAGTTCTAGTTTTAAAATAAAACATACTTTACTTTCGTCAAAACCGTTCTTTACTTTCTTTAAAATAATACTATACATTCGTACATGATCACACATCGTACGTACACATAGATAATAACATTATTATCTTCTTTACTATTCATGACTTTCTTTCTTTATCTCTGTAACTCTTTCCGGATCAGTGTCATTAGCTATACCCCAAACGTATGCACACAACGGGTACTGGGCCGAAGATCATAAATGACTTCCATAACGCACAAAGCCTGGCACCAGCACTAGGGCAAGCGAAAAAGATCCCTACTGTATACTACACCCCAAACATATGCACAAAGCGGGTACTGGGCCAAAGATCATAAATGACTTCCATAACGCACAAAGCCTGGCACCAACACCGGGGTGAGTAATCACTATAAACCATGTACTATATCACTGGTCATTCACAAAGACTAGACCCCTGCGTGAATCCTTAAGGGTTAGCTAAACCACACAGTTGAGCTTATGACATTTTAGAGCCGTGCACCTCCGTACATTTTGCTTGCAAGCCTTTCTTTACTCTCTCTTTCATTAATGCATGCATTCTATCATTATGTTCCTCTTTTCATTATCTCTCACTTTACGTTACATAATACTTTATCATTTCTTTCACAACTATAACACGTAAAGCCACGGGAAAGATAAACATATATAACAGGAACATAACATAATCATACAATCATCTCCATACAAGGCACCATCATACATGCAAACATACATCATACATACCATCACGCAAAAGAATCAATCATTCATTATCATACATCGCCCATCACATCATCTATGACTTCAAAAAACTCAACTTACTATGCCCCCGGGAACATCACAAGTCAAAGCCTACATTTACAATTTTCCCCAAAAATTCAGAAATTATTTTAAGTCTTTAGGCGCATGAACACTATGCAGGCGCATGAGCACTATCCAGGCGCATGGCCTTTCAAGCGCATGAGGAACACTTAGGCGCATGGGAAACTCTCAGGCGCATCAGCACTATCGGGGCGCATGAGCAACACTTAGTCTATTATGGGCAATCCTAGGCACATGAGCACTATGCAGGTGCATGAGTGCCTAGGCGCATGAGCTATCTGGGCATATGAACACTTAGTCAATTTCAACCTATTTCTAGGCGCATGAGTACTATTCAGATGCATGAGGTTTTGGGCGCATGGGAACACTTAGGCAGTTATTTTTAGTTGGGCGCATAAGCTACTATTTAGGCGCATGAGCAGTCTATAACACACTTAAACATCATAACTCGGTTCCCAAACGACACCTATCATGTTCTAAGCTTAAATCATACATCCTAAGCCTTAGAAACAGAATCAAAACATCATCAAACACATACATAGCTCAAAATCAAACCCCACCATCAACATACACACATAAACACATACGG
Organism: Flaveria bidentis; assembly: GCA_018326385.1. Taxonomy (NCBI): domain Eukaryota; kingdom Viridiplantae; phylum Streptophyta; class Magnoliopsida; order Asterales; family Asteraceae; genus Flaveria; species Flaveria bidentis. The sequence goes on from BJCM01087702.1 coordinate 5,593, forward strand.
GTATAAACCAACTTTTATAAAAAGTTCATACATGCATTTCCAGCCCCAAAGCAGTTTAAAACAAGTAAAAAATGGGTTCTAGAACTCACCTTTGCAGCCTTTGGTTATGACTTCTTCAAAAAACCGTTTGCAACAGAGTTCAACCGCCTAGAAACCCACTAAAACACACAGCCGAACACATACAACATACATAAGCATACAACCGAGGATAAAGCCAGCCAAGAACATCATAAACACACAAATTCTTACCTTGAATTCGACTTTCTTCTTCTTGTTCTTCAAAACCCGAATGCTTCCTGCTCTCTTCGCTTTCTCTCTCTAAAATCCGAATGATGTGGGTGTAGGCAGATACATGGGCGGCCATCACCTTTTACACCCACTTTTTCAAACATTTTATCCTTTTGACACTTTTAACCCTTCAACTTGGTTAAATAGCTTTTCTTTCTTTTTCTTCACTTTATTCTTTCTTTACTAACTTTAAAAGAATAACCGGGTGTTACTAGTCCACCCCCCTTATATAGGTTTCGTCCCCGAAACCTGTTACTTCTCAAACAATTGTGGGTAATGCTGTCTCATCTCCTCTTCAGTCTCCCACGTAGACTTAGTCCCTTCCTGTGCTTCCACTGTACATGTACAAGAGGAACCATTTTATTCCTCAACCTTTTCTCTTTACGATCAATGATTGCCACTGGTTGCTCCACATAATTGAGCCGTTCATCCACCTCGACATCCTCTAGTGGTACAATCATGTCCTCGTCTGCTAAGCACTTTCTCAGATGAGATACATGGAATGTTGGGTGAATTCCACTAAAATCATCTAGTAACTCTAGTTTATAGGCCATCTCTCCTACTCGAGCAATGATTCGGAAAGACCCTATGTATCTCGGGCTCAACTTGCCCCGCTTTCTGAACCGAATGATATCTTTCCAAGGTGAGACCTTCAACATAATTCTATCACCCACCTGGAACTCAATCGGTCTGCGTCGTTTATCAACATACGACTTTTGCCTATCTTTAGCTACCTTCACAAAGGCTTTGATCCTTTCCAGGTTCTCATTCATAGCCTTGACCACTTCGACACTCCCAAACTCTTTATGACCAATATCACCCCAACACACGGGTGTTCAACATCTCCTCCCGTATAGCATCTCATAAGGGGGCATACCAATGCTGGCATGATAAGTATTTTTATATGAGAACTTAGCTAACGGTAGGTGGTCATCCCAACTTCCTCCAAAATCAATGACGCATGCCCGGAGCATATCTTCCAGCGTCTAGATAGTCCTTTCCGACTGACCATCCGTCTGAGGATGATATACCATGCTAATATGTAAACTCGTCCCCATAGCATCATGAAATTTATTCCAAAATTTGGATGTAAACCGGGTGTCACAATCAGAACTTGTTAGTTTATGCTTCTTTAAGTTAGTGTATGTCTGACTCTTCTAGTCCTAAACTTGTTTCGCCTCTTTCGAAACCTGAACGACTTTTCTATCAAAGATTGCGCAAAATATCACAACAAGTAGAACCAGTCATTGAAGAAGACATTTTGGAAGGAACACCATCTGAAGATGACATGGCTAACCAAGATGAGGAAATGAAGATGACACACTATGCCACACCATCAATAGATGGTTATGAGACTAGTGTTGTCCAACCGCAATAGTGGCCAAAAATTTCGAGATTAAGTCTAGTATTATCCAACTTGTAGAAAACTCTATTCAGTTCCATGGGTTACAAGACAAAGATCCTAATGGTCACATCTCACGATTCCTTCGTATCTGTGCTACCTTTAAAATCAACAACTGTTTAGACAACGCCATTCGACTAAGACTTTTTCCATTTTCACTTCGAGGCTGAGCCATCGATTGGCTTGATTCACTTCCGCCTGGTTCCATCACCACATGGGCGGAAATGGCTGAACAATTCCTTTTGAAATACTTTCCACCCGATCGCACTGCCAAACTAAGAAGCAACATCACAAGTTTTCGCCAAGACGACGATGAATCATTACACGTAGCATGGGAGAGATATAAAAATATTCTTTGGAGATGCCCACATCACGGACTTGATCTGTGGCTGCAGTGTTAAACCTTTTACGATGCAATCAACGGAGCCCACAAACAAGCGGTAGACCAAAGTGCGGGAGGAGATTTTGGAAGTGTCACACCAACAGAAGCATACCAAGCCTTAGAAAGAGCAGCTAAGAAGAGCTTTGCCTACAATCCCTTAAGGACCAAACCCAGTTCTAAAGGTATTTATCAAGTAGACTCTGAAACCCTAATTACAACCCAATTAGAAGCTCTAACCGAAAAATTCGAACAATTTCAAAGCGAGCTAAAGAAAACCCCAATGCGATGCAACACATGTGGAAGTTCACACAAGACCAACGAATGCCCACAAGGCATTATGGTAGTTGAAGATGTTGACTATGTAGGAGGCCCAAACAACTCATACAACAACAACTCAAATTGGAGAAGCAACTCGAATTACATAGATGCTAGTAATAACCAACAATCATCTGGATTCAACCGAAGGTCACCTTACCAACAACAGAAATCACCATACAAAGGCCCAAGCAACCAAGATCGTGGAGCATCATCAATGGAAGATTTATTGCAGCAGTTGTTATTAACCACACAAGCCACAGATGAGTACATCCGGAAATCTGATCGAAGAAATAAGGAGAGGTTCCAAAGAAATGAAGTTGACATCAAAAGTAACAAAGCATCATTATAGACCATAGAACACCAAGTAGGTCAAATAGCACAACAACTATCTGAAAGACCTCAAGGAGCTTTTCTCAACAACACTGTGACAAACCCTAATGCTCAAGTCAAAGCAATCACCACCAAGAGTCGCAAAACCACTCAAGGTGATGCACCCGCATTACAACCCATCCTTGAAGAAGTAGAGATTGAACTCCAAGTAATGCGAGTGATAAGAAAAAGCAACCTGTTGTTATTGAAGAACCAGCCAAGAAATACATTCCACCACCACCCTATGTTCCACCACCTCCATATCCAGGTCGTTTGAGACAACAAAGAATGGAGGCACAATATGGCAAATTCCTTGGGTTGTTCAAGTAACTCCATATCAATCTGCCCTTGGTGGAGGCCTTAGCACAAATGCCAAACTATGCTAAGTTTCTAAAAGGTGTCTTGTCAAACAAAAAGAAACTGGAAGAGTTATCACACATGGTTTTGAATGAGGAATGCTCTGCAGTTCTTCAAAACAAACTACCTCAAAAGATGACTGATCCAGGAAGTTTTAGCATACCTTGCTTAATAGGAAATCTTTCTGTCAGTAACGCGTTAGCTGATTTAGGTGCAAGAATTAACCTTATGCCTTATGTGGTTTTTGAAAAATTAAACTTAGGTGAACCTAGACCCACCCGTATGAGCATCCAGTTACCTAACCGTTCTGTCAAATATCCGAGGGGCATCATTGCAAATCTCTTAATTAAAATTTACAAATTCGTATTTACCGTTGATTTTGTGATCCTTGACATGGATGAAGACAAAAATGTTCCTCTTATCCTTGGTCGATCTTTCTTAGCGACTGCTCATGCCCTCATTGATGTTTGTACAAGCAAACTCACGCTTAGAATAGACGAAGAGGAAGTAACTTTCGCTATAGGCCAATCCATGAAACACCCTCAAAATCATGATGACTTGCTTTATTAGGTTGATACTTGCGATTCGATCATAAGCTGTCATTTGAAGAAAACTCTTCAAAATGAAGCTTGCAACACTCAATTAATAGAGGTCCAAATCACCGAACCCATCTGTGAGAACCAAATCATTCCATTGAAGTTAATGAAACATCATTTCATCAAGAAGCATTTGAGATCATTGAGCAAGATCTAGAACCAAAAGCCAAATCTTCTATCGAAGACCCTCCAAATTTAGAGCTCAAAGAACTTCCATCTCATCTCAAATACGCTTTTCTTGAAAACACATCTCAACTTCCAGTCATAATCTCATCCGCCTTATCAATTGATGAGAAGAACAAGTTTCTCAATGTGCTTAAGGCACACAAACGAGCAATTGCATGGAAAATCATGGACATCAAGGGAATCAATCCGCCCTTTTGCACGCATAAAATTTTGATGGATGAGAACTTCAAATCCCTCATTCAACCTCAAAGACGTTTAAACCTGAGCATGCAAGAGGTGGTGAAGAAAGAAGTAATCAAACTGCTAGATGCCGGTTTGATTTACCCTATTTCTGATTCGTCTTGGGCCAGTCCCGTCCAAGTTGTTCCAAAGAAGGGAGGAATGACTGTTGTAACTAACGAGAAGAATGAGCTTATTCCCACTCGTACAGTTACAGGATGGAGAGTTTGCATAGACTATCGCAAACTCAATGACGCCACAAGGAAAGATCAATTCCCTCTTCCTTTCATCGACCAAATGCTTGAGCGATTATCTGGAAAATGTTCTATTGTTTCCTGGATGGTTTCTCAGGTTATTTTCAAATCCCTATTGCTCCCGAAGATCAAGAGAAGACAAGATTCACCTGTCCATATGGCATATTTGCTTATCGGCGAATGCCCTTTGGATTGTGTAATGCTCCTGCTACATTCCAAAGATGCATGGTAGCAATTTTTCATGACATGATTGAACACTCAATGGAAGTTTTCATGGATGATTTCTCCATCTTTGGAAACTCATTTGAGCAATGTCTTGAAAATCTGGAAAAGATGCTGGTTAGATGTGAAGATTCTAACCTTGTTTTAAATTGGGAAAAATGCCACTTTGTAAGGCTCCATTCCCGGAAACCTCACAGTTGGTCAATCATAGCAATTAAAACATTAAACATTATAATTAAACAAACTTAAGCAGCGGAAATA
>BJCM01087706.1:0-11390 GCA_018326385.1 Flaveria bidentis
TGTACTGCTGGTGTGTCATCGTTCCCGCCTCCAGCTGTAGGAACTCTCTTTCTACCTTATCCATCTCCCGGTGAGGACAAAACTCCTCAATCACCAACTTCTTCAGTTCAGACCATCTCATTCTTCCAATGGCCCTGCTACCCTTGGCTTGGACTATATTGTCCCACTAGCACAGAGCCGATTCCACAAAAGAGTGGGTAGCGAACTTCACCTTTTGGTCTTCCCGGCACTCGCTGATATAAAAAACAGCCTCCATTTCCCTCACCCACCGGTGAGCAGTGACTTGTTCTTGAATTTTCAATCGAAACCAAAATCGATTCAGTGATAAATCGATTTCAGACCAAAATCGTTTCAGAAGACCCAAAACGATTCAGAGAACAACAAATTGATCAGGATAATCGATTTTGTGTTGTTAAATCAATTCAGGAGTAAATCGATTCAGACAAATCGTTTCAGAAGGGTAAAAACGATTCTGGTAACAACAAATCGATTCAATAATCGATTCAATAATCGATTCAGCGTTGTTAAATTGATTCAGTGATAAATCAATTCAAACCGATTGCAGAATACAAGAACAAATGAAATCGAAGAAGCAACAAATCGATCCAAATAATCGATTCCGCATTGTGAAATTGATTTCAGTGTGAATGAATCAAAGAAATACAAATATCGATTACGTTTAAATCGATTAAGAACAAGAAAAATCGATTCTGTTAGATCGATTCAGAAAGAGACAACACCAAATCGATCAGATTAATCGATTCAGCAGTGTTAAATTGATCAGAATAATCGATTCGGTGTTTTATAATCGATTCCGTGCCAAATCGATCAAAATCGGATTGTAGAGAACAAGAAGGAACGAGAAGAAATCGATTCTGTTAAATCGATTCACAACAAAAACCAAGTCGATTCAGAGGAATAAATCGACTTAGAACCAAAACAGATCGATTCCGTTTCAAAATCGATTCAAAGAAGAGAAGAAGAAGACTTTGGAAAATTGAGAACAATCAAAGTAAGTCAAGAACAAATCGACTCAGATTCAGTCGATTCAGAACACGAAAGAAGTCAAAATCGGTTCAGTTGAATCGATCAGAACAAAAATTCAAAATTGATTTCAGAATAAAAATCAATTCAGTAACAGTAGGAAAAGGAATAAAGAAAACATACCGGTTGCGGGTGCGAGAGAGGAAGAAACTGTCGCTACCTCGCTTGTGTTGATCAAATTTCAGAAATCAAAAGGGAAAGGGTGTTGGGCCTGTGGTTTGCGTAATAAGAATAGGGGTTTGGTACCCTGCCAGTGGATCGTGAGCAGAAGAAGAAGAAAGGGACTTTAGCCCTAATTTTATTTGAAAGTCAAAGGGAAAGTGAGATATAATAGAAAAGAAAAAGGAAAGAGATACATGAACCACCAAAAGATAAAAATAAGAAAGTCTTTTGAGCCCTTAATGTGTTTAAGTGAAAAGTCAAAGAAGAGTAAATTAGAATTAAAAGTGAAATTTGTTTAAAATATGATCTGTGAAACAACAAAGAAAAATATTAAGTTTTTCAATATAATTTGTGAGCAAGTAAGTGAAAGAATTCAAAAGGAAACCTAGACCAAAGGAGATTGAAAAATGAGTATTGTTCGTGGATTAATTAGAAAGATTCAAGAAAGTTAGATTTGGATAATCAAGTTTGTTTTAGAAAAAACCGAAGTCAAGATGACAGAAGAATTATCAACGGGTTCAAACTAAAATGCAATGGTAATACATAAAGATGTGAGTTTATTTTCTCAATTCCGATGTCCCGTTTTAAAGTCGAAAAACTACACGATATGGTCGATTCGCATGAAAACCATACTTAAGGCAAATGGATTGTAGGAAATGATAGAACCTAGTGATAATACGAAACCCGATGAAAAGAAGAATATGACGGCAATTGCATATTTATTTCAAGCATTACCCGAAGATATGACGTTACAAGTTGCAAATTATGAAAGTGCAAAAGAAATTTGGGATGCACTTAAGACAAGACATGTAGGTGTAGATCGAATACAAAAGGCACGTATTCAAACACTCAAAACTGAATTTGAGTTACTAAGAATGAAAGAAGAAGACACTGTCGATTCATTCACCACAAAGCTTAATAATATCGTCACTAGAACAAGTGGTCTAGGATCAACGTTTGATCAACCAACTTTAGTACGCAAACTCTTAAGCTCTGTGCCTAAAAGGTTTTTTTTCAAATCGTAGCAACTATTGAACAGTTCGTTGATTTAGATTCAACAACTCTAGATGAAATAATTGGAAGATTAAAAACATTGGAAGAAAGAACAAATTTATTGAATGAAGGTCAAGTGGATAACCAAGAAAAACTTTTGTTCACCCGTCAAGAAAACAAGACAAGTCGTGAAAGAGGTAGTTTTCATCCATCACGTGGTCGAGGCCGTGATAGATTTAAACAAGTAGAAAATGGAGAAGCTATGCCATATGAAAATCCTAAAGAAAATGATGATAACTATGAAGGAAGGAAAAGATATCCAAGAAACTGAAACAAATCCACATTTGACAAAAGCAAGATAAGATTTTATAATTTGCAGTGATCAAGGACACTATGCAACAGAATGTCCAAAACCAAAACATATAGAAGAAGAACCACATCTCATAATGAAAGACGAAGATCCAATTCTCTTATTAACACAAGTTGAAGAAGATTATACTCATAATGAAAGACAAAGGAAAGCTCGTTCATGTTAAAGATAAAGTTCAAGATATCAAAGATGAATAGATTTATAAAGATGTTGAAGACATGGATTAAGAAATTAGGGGAGAATGTTGAAAGTATAATATCTTAATCCATAAATACATAAGTGTGTCTATATATAGTTAAACTAGAAGGTTGTTTATGTAATTAGTATAAAGTTAACTTAGAGTCTAAGTATGTAAAGTTTGTATGTATAAGGGTATAGTATGTCAAGAAGTAAACTTGATAACTATCATATAGGGTATATATATAGATGTCAAGAGTCTGTAAACATAATAAGCAACAATCATAATCTTAATTCATACGTTTGTTCAAGTTTCATACAAGTTGTTTATATTCAATCATCAATCAAAGAGCCAAATCGATCCTAAAGGGCCAACATTTAAGGCATAAAGAAATACACAATAAGCAAACATCAATGATACAAATAGGATGGGCTAGTTGTTCCAACATAGGTCATAGCATGGCAAGAGCAACGTAACAAGCATATCATATATTATAGCCTAAGTAGAAAATAGGTGGTGTAACACATCATACGTCCTATCAGAGTATCAATTAAACGAAACAAAGACTTAAATTGTTATCACACAATCAAGAAAAAATCATAATCATCTAAAGCATCGTGGTGGAGTCTCCTCAACACTTGAGTACACCTGGTTTTTATGTTTCTTTTAGGCTTCCTATTGATAAAACAATATACTATTGTTACAAGAAGGTTTGCTAGGAAGAATAGAAAGTCAATTAAAAATATATGTGAGGAACTTTCGATATGGGAGGGCATGTTTGGTGTTAATGAGGAGCTGAACTGACAGTACACTGAACTTGATACCATTAATGAGATGGTATAACATCCATGCATTACAAGTATGTACATGTGAGTGATTTCCTCAATTTCAGTTTGTGATCACTGATATTTGTTTTCCCATATTACCACATTGAGAAGTAAATCTTTACCAGTTAGGCAATCAACATTTGAAGAGACATGTGATTGACAATTAGTGATTGAGACATTATCCAAATAGTAGTTATGAGGGTGGGAAGATATGTAAGGAAGTGTTATGGTGAAAATATAAAATTTTCATTTCAAAACCCATGCAAACTTGACTTTTCTTCACCATAAAAAATTACAAGTTCATGAAACTAGTAAAATCAAATGACGAAAAACTAAATTGTAACATCCAAAATACAAAACTTTAACTAGTCAAGCAATAAAAAGTTCAAAGTAAAGTGACATGTGTAAACATTCAAGGCAAAGGAGTCAAAGAAACCAGAATAAGCGCAGTAGCAAAATATGAACTCGAAATAGACTTACTACTTCTAAAGAAACTCGAATTAGCAAAAATGTCGACTACAAATGAGGTGGGAGCGGGTGTTCTACCTTTCGATATGATATTAGGGTTCCATCCGTTGATAGTTTAACTTAGAGGACGAGAAGTTTAAGAGCGGTGTTATACCTTCGATAATGATACTAAAAATTTAGATTTTAGGTATTTGCTAATTGCATTCAGGTCGGTAATTGGAAATGGGTATTTGGATTAGAAATTAGATTATATGGTAAATGGGTATTAATTGCATTTGGAAAGTTAGGGGTTTAATTTTTATGTATATGTAACTAATTATGTATGTATGAAAATAACAAACATATATTAAATTTATAATTTATAATATCTTAATTTGAATCTTATAAAAATGTGAGAGAACTAATACAAATTCGACTTCAATGCAAACAAAAGAAAAAAGTTTCTTCCCTAGAAGATGAACATTAGACATGAGATTTCATAGACGGTCGGATGTGATAAGCATGCACACAAGTGTGTTATGGATGCAACAAACTCTAATTGACCTTACCATGAGGTACATTTAAACATCGTTACTAATTTATTTGATAATAAATTGCGACTGATTTAAGCAAAAGTATTTCATTTGGAACTAAACATATTAAATAATAACATCAATTATGCAGGGAAAATGTATTGAAAGGATATAACACATATGGGCTGTTTGATTACGCTGACTGAATAAGATCTGACTGAATCAGAAGCTAACCCAGTAAGAAATTTTGATTGATTCTGCATCTGATTGAAACTTCGCTGTTTGATTTAGTATCTAGCTGACACATCTATATGCATATACATCTACATATACATCTATATTCATAAAGAAAGGATGATTACCGCAGGGAGGTGCTCGGGAGGTCGTGCAAGGAGGTGCTCGAGAGGTGCTTGGTTAGGGCTCGAGCAGGGAGGTGCTCGGTCGGCTCGCGCAGGGAAGTCGCGCGGGTCCGGAGGTGCTCGGTCGGTGCTCGGTTAGGGCTTGCGCAGGGAGGTACTCGGTCTGTGCTCGGTTGGCTCGCGCAGGGAAGTCGCGCAGGTCCGGAGGTGCTCGGTCGGTGCAAATGGGGGGTGGATTTGGGTTCTCCGATCGGTGCTCCGCGACAAATGGGGGGCGGATTTGGGTGTTGGTGGTGTGCAAATGGGGGCTGCTGCACAAATGGTTTGGGTCAGCAATTGATATTTTTAGGTTTGGGACATAAGTAATGATCCGGTCAACTGACACCACTTCCGTATCAAACGGGCTGACCCGCTGACCGAGTCAGTCGGGTCAGCCCGGGTCGAACATAAACAAACAGCCCCATAATATTTTAGTTAGGTTGTACATTAATTACCCACTTAAAGATTTTGCTTACATTAGCTTGCTACTTGTAATTAATAAATATATCACATTTTTAATATATAATAATTACTAGGTTAGAGCCCTGTGATACACGTTTGTTTTAAAGCATCAGGCTTCATTAAATGTTAATGACACAATAAGAATAATATAAATAAATTTTATTAACTTACTATCAGAAAGGTTGACATTATTCAATATGTTGGAGACGAAAATGGATATATTTTGCATGTTCGTTATACTAATATTTTTCAATCTCTTGCTATCCAAATATAATTTTCTAATTTTTTTCTTTCAGCAAAGTTACGTTGATTTGAATTTTCACGACCTAAAGTTATTGAAAAGTAAAATGATAATTAAACAAATGTAAATGAATATCCATTAAAAAATTATTGTTTATAGTTTGATTATTTTTTTAATAAAGAAATATCCACTATACGATAGTATCTGATATTAAAACTAAAAATTGTTATCGTACAAAATTTATGAGGAAATACTTTGAAAAATCTTCAAAAATTACAAAGGATATTCCACAATTATAATTGTACGTATATTATGAAATTCATATGTATAACGCATAAAGATGGGGTACGTGTTTATTGAATTTTAAGGATCTTAAAATTATATTAATTTAATATTATTGATATTATATGAATTATAGTATATAAAATTTTCAAACATTTGATAATATGAACATAGTTACGATAATATGATTCAAACATATCTAGTTTTATATATAACACTAAAAATACCATTAGAAATATTAGCTAATAGTATTCTTGACAGCTCACCTAAAATAAACAAAAATAAAGTTAGAAGACATATTAATTATGTTTTAGTATAAAAAACATAAATATAATCAAATATTATTAACTTAGTGTCACCAATTTGTTTAGTGTTAGAAATTGTTGGAGTCAACGAAAGATGTAGGCTTGATCTTTTCAATATGATCAGTATCTTCGTGTAAGTTGGATTCAATTTTCCTATGGATGAATAATCATGAAGATGATAAAGTTTTGTTCAATTAGAGAAGAAAATTATTACAAATAATGTTATATGTAAAACTCCTACTCCTAGGGCGGGAAGAAGATAAGAAAAGGCCAAGCGTTCTTTTGGTTTCCCAACCTGTTGCTTCTAAAGACTGTCCTCTCTCGGTTGGATGTATTAATGTTAGATTATAAACTATTCAATTGCTAATAATTTATCTATTTATTAAAATTGTTGAGTACGATAACATAAAGTTGTTAATTTAATAAAATGTTTTACAATTAAAATAGAATATTTGACTTTATTTAGCAAAATATAAGTATACTTTTCTGTTAGAAAAATTATTTGAATACATTATAGGATTTAATCAAATAACTATTACAAAGAAAAAGAAAAAATGTATGATTTGTAGATTGGAATTATATTTAAACTTTTAACAACTTATAGTTAAAAATATTATATTAAAAATCAAGTAGTAATAATACATTAATAACAAATAAGTTATAATAGACCAAAACATGGTGATGGTATAAGTTTAGTAAAAGTATTCATATATATAACAAACGTTATATTGCGTACCATTAAATAAAACAACAATGGGTATAAATATGTTTTACAGTAACAATTAATAGATTATTTGTATTATTATAGAAAATAATAAATTATTATTTGGTTTAAAGTTTACTTGATAATACAATTGTTTAAGAGGAATAGATAATTGATATCGTAGGTAAGGAGGAATAATAAATTATGAATGTTCGGTGTATAACAACAATCTTCCTTTATAAAACAAACACAATTACAATAAACATTCATAATAATCTTGACGATTGTAAACACTAGTAGTAATCAAATGTAAAGTGAGTTTCAATGTACCTATAATTATATAACTTTATATTTAGAAGTCTCGTAAGTGTTTATCGTTTGCATATGATAGCGTTAGTTCTTTGAATGCCGAAAGTACGTGACAAATCATATATGTTGAAATACATAATTTGACTTAAATTCATAAATGAGTGTATATGGGAGACTTCTTGGAAGTTGTATGTATGTATTATATATATAGTATTTCTTTAAAATGATTGATATGTATTTATTGTGGTAATTAATGATATATTTTTTGTTTGGTAAGTAATTGTATGAGTATCAATTATTTAGGTGAGAATAGATTAGAAGCATGTGAAAAGAGGCTGACACGTGGCTATTATACGGTTTAAGAGATGAATATATGGTTTTAGAAATCTTGATTTATTAGAATCTATAAAAGATAAATAAATACAATCTTCATACTTTAGAACAAAACAAAATATAATTAATTTAACAACCAATCCAACAAAATATAACTGACTTAAGCAAAATCTATTAATTGTTGTTAAGAAGAGCCTTAAGAATATTATCACCCATCTCATCCGCGAAAGCAAATGCATGGCCTGCACCAACGACCTCATGATACTTGATCCATCCAAGTTGTTGCACTATATAACGCTGCAGTGTCACCGGCACAATCCTATCCTCATCACCCATCCATAAATGAACAGACCCATTGCTGTTGTTAAATGGGTTTTCAAGATCCACCGGATCAAAGTCCCACTTACCGAACCCAATATTCAAGTCACGATGAACGGACTCAAATTCTCCTTGTAGTCTTGATTGATTTTTCATGAATTCTGCCTTTAAGACACAGAAAAAGAGTACCATAAGCATATACATATATACCGCTCCTCAAATAAATACTAACTTAATTAAGTTCATAAAAGAATCTATATATTTTTATATGTTATTATTAGAGCATAGTGAGTTGATGAAGATATGTACCTGATTTGGATCTGTGATAGCAGCATTTAGTTTTGCTAAAACTTGAATGTCTGCAGGAGAAAAAACAGCAGGGTTTTGGGCAATAACAGAAAAGCCAGGAAACCATGATTGAGTGTTCCACCAGTAGGTGAGCCATGGTAGGTAATGAGCTACTCGCAAAGACCATCGATCCTGTTGAAGTTGCTGAGAATACGCTTCGTTGGTTAAGTTTGAAGGTAGGTTATGCCACCAGTAATTAACTGCAGGAGAAATAAGAACCGCCCCCGCAAGCCTGTTTTATTATAACAATGAGATATAATAAATCATACTAATTACCTTTATATTGTAATGTAGCTATAAAATATACAAGACTATCAAGTTCTTAAAACATACCTGTGAGGGATGTATTTTAGACAAGACCAGATGACTTCCCCACCCATAGAGAATCCAGCTACATAGAACTTTTGTCCCAGGTTCAATTCATCAGCAAGCTCCTCGATATCTAGTGCTAAGCTTTTCACCGTTCGCTTGGGGTCAGGGTCACTTTCCCCATAACCAGGCCTGTCGAATGCAACAATGTGCAGTTCAAGTTCTTTAATAACAGCCTGTAGAATATCCATTACCATTAATTAATTACACACAGCATAAAAAAGAAATGAAATAGATTGAGGAACTAAGAAGCTATGCATACCGGTGAGGCTGAAAATGCAAAAGGATCATGGTACTTGCTGCAATCGAAGCAGTGGACATAAATTATTTTGGATTTAGCTACTTCTTTTGAAACACCGTATTCTCTATATGATAAATGTCTTCCGTCACGAAGCTTTATCCAAGGGGAGGTAAGAGGAAGACCATCCGGATATCCCAACTTCCTCGGAGGTGGTGGAAGAAAAGCCCATGCACAATACTCCACAAACAATACAAGTAGCAATAACTTCAGAACTCCTGAATGTAGTCATAATGTAAGTAATGATGTTTTCAATGCATCGTTATATATATTTTTAAGCTTTCAAAGCAGTGATATTTACAAACGAAACTCACCTGAGTAGGAATACGATTCGTATTTCTTGGTTGCAGAAAGATTTTTGTTTGACCCATCAGACATTGTTACTGCTACGATCAACTGAGATTTCGAGGGCGGATATTAGCAGTGAAGCTCAAATGGTCGAGATCGATATGATGTTGTAAGAACAATACAGGTATAAGGAAAGAAAGCAAAGAGATATATAAATGTGGCGTTTAACATCTAGGCTTTGGCATATAAATACTTCCATGATAAAGAAAAAAACAAATCTAGTGGATCCCATACCATGAAGCTTACAGGAAGGGTCCTTTTCTTTGATTGGCAACATATTCTTAGTATATGGGTTTCTTTTTTTGACGTTCAAAATTACTATCACTTTGTTAATTTTAAAGTATATCATAGGCTTATCATTTTAATACCGCACCATGCCATACTTTGACCGCCCTATGTTGTTTATGGACTGCCATCCTCTCAATTATTTATGGAATAATATCCTTATTTTTTTAACAACAACTTATAAATTAGTAACGTTAAGTTAGTAATTAATTAATTAATATCATTCTTTGAATACTAGACATTCAAGAGAAAGAAAGCCTTCATCTCGCCTTTCCAACTTCTTTTGTTAGCTTCAACCTCTATTAATTTTCTAAATGGTTTAACCTGTTACTAAAATTATGGTGGGATGATCCTTGTTAATTCAAGAATGTTTGCACTATTTTTTACTTTTAATTTTGCTCTACTATCTCATAACCCATTGTCATCTTTTTAGTTTAGTAGGTTACATGTACATAATTGATTGTAAATAATATTGATATTTTTCTCATCCTGTACTTTACTTTGAAATTTTGTATCTAATAAACGTTTTGGCTATGAGATAATTTTGCTACTGCTTAATTTGCGTCTGATGCTAAATGATCATTTCCGTTGTTATGATTGACCCCATATGTATTATTTTAAGTCGTTGGTCGTTCAAAATTATTAACCACCATTTGACTGCCCTCCATTCTTTTAAATCTATATATTCTCCCACATTCCAACTTCTCCATCATATTGGTGGAGGTATATTAAAAAATAATATTTGGAAATTCCTTTCACTTTCAACATCATTTTTTCTAGATGGTTCAACGGTATTACTATCATGACTTGAAAATTTTCATTGTTTCTAACACACTTTTTTGTTGGAGAAGTTTCCAATAATTTTTTAGGTAGAGTTATAGTAAAATAATATTTTATTATAAAATTTTAAATTTTTTTAGTTGTGTCTTATACGATCATTATGTCAGATTTTAATTTATTATGTCATATATATATTACATCATTTGTTATATGTATTTATCATTTTGTTTTATGTTTAAGATAATTTTTTTGCTATTTTTGGTTATTGTTTCTATAAATTGTATAAAGTCATTGTATATCATTGTATTTTATAAATAAAAGTACATAATTATATACTTTCATCAACTTATGTTTTAAAATCATAGTGTTATAGATAACACAATGTGTTATTTTTATTAATGTTTTTTATAGATTATATAAATTGTTGTTATCTATCATTGGATTTCATAATTAAAAGTATACAATGACGTTATTCAAACAATGTATTTTTAAAAGAAAAGTCAGGATATGTTATAGATACATCTAGATATAGAGACAATAGGGTGGTTAAATAACAAAAAATGATGTTTGTATAACATAACTATTTCCAAAACTTTATGACATGCTTCTTTCTTGTAAGGCTCCGTTTCCGGGACGCTTACAGTTAGTCATTCATCGCGCATAAAACATATAATTACATTTGTCTTAAGAAAATATTGCAGCGGAAACATTCAAAAATGACATCTCATTTTATTAGAAACACTTTTGCTAAATAATACATCATTATCCGGTTACAAAATACATATTTGCATTACATCACAAAAGCGTTATAATTGGATGCCATCCCAAAAGAGCTGAGTAGCCTCGCAGTGCCATCCTCAGCAATAATTACCTGCCAACTGGAAAATATATAAAAAGTCAGCGTTGTTGAGTGAGTTCTAGTTTTATAATAAAACATACTTTGTTTTCATTAAAACCATTCTTTTCTTTCACGCGATCATACATCATACGTACACATAGATAATATCTTTATTATCTCTTTCGTTCATTCATTCATTCGTTTGTTATAACTTTACTT
>BJCM01087715.1:0-16842 GCA_018326385.1 Flaveria bidentis
AATATGTATTTTATTAGAACATGTTAATGATTACAAATATAATGAATGAATGATATCAAAGTATGTTATGATGTGACGACTGCTAGGGTTTGATTGAGAAACTTTGAAGTGATTGTTATAATGTTGTTGCTGTTGTCGCTCTATCAGTCGTCTAAAACAACCCCCATTAATCAAAACCTAGGATCCATATATATATATAGACAATGATGTTTCTGTTATAGGAAACACCGGATCTCTTGGGATTTGATTTGTGTTAGTTAAGGAATCATCGGATTTCTTGGGATTCGCTTAACTGCCTTGTTGACTTGTTGACTTGTAACACTTGCATTACACAAGTGTTTGGACTCCGTAGGAATATGTGTCTTTCGTAGGAGTTTGTTCTTCCGCAGAAGAATTGTTCTTCCGCAGAAGTCTTGTTCTTCCGAAGCAATCTTGTTCTTCACTTCTGCTTGTTCATCCGCAGAGGATCTTCGAATGACAAGTTACTTGCAAGAAATATATCTACGGAAGAACAAAATGTTCATCCGTAGATGTTTCTTACACTTGGTCAATTTCATAAGTTGACCGAGTGTAATGTTTATACTTGCAACCATACATAAATCAACACACCCAAAAATAGGTTAACCTATATAATTAATGCATACACAATAATGAATTACAAACATTCATTACAGATATTAATTCAAGTACTAAGCCTATACATAATGAACAAGAACTACTGAAACTAGACCTAACAGAGGTTATAATCAATTGGTAAGCCTTCACCTGAATCAGCTCGGGTCTCTCCTTTCGGAAGACTGTATGTCTAAAGAAGCTTCCAAAGGAAAACTCCAACTTCTGAAGATAAAGTCTTCCTTCTTCTGAAGTTCAACACTTAGTAGAAATCAAGACAAAGACTTCCGAAGTATGAAGACCTAAAGAAAGCCTCAAACCTCGGAAGAATTAGCCTCTTCCGAAGTATAAGTGGCTTCGGAAAAACGTCTTCTTCTGAAGCCAGTTAACATTCGGAAGAACCTACTATGAACCGGGGGACATAAGTATTGTCCTTCTGACACTTCGCTTCAAATCTCTGAGATACTGCGTGGTGCTTTTCCACACCTATATAGTTGACCATATTTTATTTCACTGTTCATTTTGTATCAGTTAGTACAGTTAGCAACTTTAGTTTATGACAAAAGGTAAGTCATGGAAATCTCATGACTACCTTATCTTAAATAATATTTTATCTAAGATACCTTTATCTTTAATAATGTAGTATTTGCTTTAGTCATAGGTTTCTAGTTGGTATCAAAGTATATTCGACTGTAGGTGGTAGTATATATAGTTTCTCATTGTAACTCATGCAATATTCGTGTAAGAGTCTTTTAATACTTTGAGTTGAGAAGTAATATATACAAATACCTTGAAAATTATCTTCTTGTGTTCCTAGTTACTTAGTATATTATTATCAACTCTTAGAAGCGACTCAACGTCATCAAAACCGAGTGTTATTAAATGAGTTTGAGAGAAAACAAGTGTTTAGTGACAAAAACCGATCTTGCAATTGGTATTAGAGCTTCTTAGGCTCTTGATTGTGAGGTCTTACCATCCAAATAAACCTTTTCTTCACTCATTCATTCACCACACTCAAAATAGCCCACAACCAAAAGTCTGAAGTTAAGATGGGGATGATGACCGAAACACCTATCATCACCACTAAAAAAACTTCAGATAATGGAGCTGACGTATCGAAGGATTCATCAGATACCAAGATGGCAAAATGTGGCAATCTATCATCATTGGTCCTTACAGGCCAAAGGTTGCAGGACCAAGTGGAAATGGTGCTATGATAGAGAAGGCTGTAGAAGATTACTCTGATGAAGACTGTAAAAAGTTGGACATTGATAGCAACACTATGACTGTTCTAATGACTACTATACCCAACTCCCTCATGGTGGGTTTTGAGCATTGCAGGTCAGCCAAAAAACTGTTTGATACCTCGTCCCAGATGTACTACAGCTCGAATGAATTCAAAAAAGATTCACTGAAGCAACAATTTGAAAACTTCACTTACTTTGTTGGAGAGATCCTTAGATAGCAATACTTTAGGTATATGGATCTTATTTTCTCCCTTCAGTCTATGGGAATTGCCCTTGAGTTGAGAGATCTCTCAAGAAAATTCATGAGTGCACTCCTAAATGAGTGGAGTGAGTCTTTATCAAAAGGACTGAAAACTTGAACTCCCTCACCATGACTGAACTATATGGCATCCTTGATGGATACCGTGTAGAGATGGTGAGCAAGAAAGACCACCAGATGAGCTAACCCTCAAGCATTCTTGCTAGAAATGCTTTAATGGTTGCTCAAGGCTCAAGACCCCTAACCTCAGTAGTACCTGATTTATTCCTAGTAGCCATCTTGTTCTTCTGGACCATACATCACATTTCTTGAGACTCCAAGGTCTCAACAGGCTTAGCCAATTTCTTTTCAGGACAACTGTGCTTGTGTCTTAGGAAATGGGCATTATAGTGACTCTCAGTTTTGCTTTGATGGTCTAGAATGTTTCAACCCAGATGATGTGGAATATGTGGACATTGTCCAACAAATGGCTCTATTAACGTAAAAAGTAAAGAAGTTCTTCAAAAGAACTAGAAGGCAGTTTCCCTAGAATCCAATTAATAGAAACTTTGGGTTTGACAAGACAAAGGGCAAATGTTACAATTATAACCAACTTGGTCACTTTTCCAGGGAATGAAGGGATCCCAAATCAATTCTGGGAACCTCACATGCCTCCACACATTCCTCAACACCTAAATCCATCGGGAAGTCAATTGAAATAGCTGGTGTGGTTCAAGAAGTTGATTGGAGCTTCATGGTACAGGATGTGACTCCTGCTCAAGCATTGTCACTTGGAACTGATGACAACAAGGTATAAGAACACCTATGCACTCCAACTTGTATTGCTAAGGTAAAGTTATATCTAGACTATAATATAGGAATTAAATATGATGAGTTTATAAATACCTTAAAATTTGATTTTAAAAGGGCTAAATCTGACTATTAAAAGAAAATCGAAAACTTAGAGAAAACTATATCCTTGTTAAAACATGAACATACCAACTACAAGATTCAAATCAAAGATTTAATATCCAAATTGACTAAGGCTCAAGCCCAGCTTGTCACAGCTAAGGCTCAAGCCAGGAAGCCTGTAATCTCTGAGCAGAACTTTCAAGTGATTCTTGCATCAACCTCTCAATCAAAATTTTGTTATCAAAACAAAGGTGGGTTGAGACCATGGACTCAATCACTTTCCTGGCAGTTTTTCTAGCTGCCACCCAAAATAAGAGAGTGTATTTATTTCAGCAGGATTCCAGGTGGATGGAAACTCTAATCCTGGAAAGGTCTGTAGTACCAGCACACCTATCCTAGAAAATGATCAGAAGATAAAGGGAAAGACTGTTGATGAAGACAAGAAAAGCAAGAAACAACAGTCCTCAAGATCCCAAAAGATTAACAATGCATGCATAATGTGTGGTTTGGAAAACCATATGACCAAAGATTGTTACTACAATCCTACTAGCACACATTATGCAAATAATGTTAAGAAAGAAGGAGTCAGGGAGTGTTTGACATTTGGAACATGTCACATTGTTCAAGTGATGAAAAAAGGAAAGCTTGTTTCTGAAGCAAAGTTGCTTTTGGAAGAAACTCCTACTTTCGAAGGGAAAATATATTTGGCGGATAAAGCTAAGAAAACTCAAAAGAACAATAAAGTACCCTTGAAACCTTCCAAGAAGAAGACTGCTTTGGAAGAAAAGTTGGCAAAGGCTTCTTCCAAAAAGAAAGAAGCTTTGGAAGAATGCCATGCTGCTCAAGCTTCAACAAGCTTATCTACAATGATCAACCAAGGGATGGGATGGAAGATTAAAGAAGATTATGCAGCCCAAACCTATTCTTCACAAACATTAATTGAACCCCTATGCAAAAATATTGTTTCAATAAAATCCTCATAACTAGAAAAGCCCAAGACCAAAAAGGCTTGGGTTTCCAATAAAAACTAACTTTCTTCACCTTATGTGTAGGGACATCATTATGTGTAGGGACATCCATATGACAAGATCTCCCCTTAAAAAATTAAACATTTTGATAGAGGTCCTATTCAATTTGGAGGTGAGGCTAGAGGATACATTTATGACAGAGGAAGTGTATCCAATGACAAGTTAAAAGTTGACAAAGTACACTTTGTCAAACAGCTTGAACATAATGTACTAAGTGTTTCTCAATTTTGTGATCAAAAGCACCAAATGCTTTTCATAGAACATGAGTGCATTATCCTCAAATCAGGAATGACAATTCCTCAGGAATTGTTGCTTTTTATATCTCCTAGGAGAGGGGATATGTACAAGCTGGATATAAACAATGCTTCCCTATTGGGTGAAGTGTCAAGCTTTCTTTCTAAAACTAATGGTGATGGGTCAACACTATGGCATAAACAAATGTGTCATGTCAATTTTAAAACCATGAATAAATTGAGTAAAAATAACTTGGTACATGGTTTGCCTAAAAAGGAATTTTTCTGCAAAGATAACTGTATTGCATGTCTGAAAGGAAAGCAACATAGAGTATCTCATAAATCCAAAGTTGTTAACTCTATCACCACTCCATTACACTTATTGCACATGGATCTATTTGATCTCACAAGTATAATGAGCATTAGAAGGAAATCATATTTCCTTGTGATTGTTGATAATTTTACTAGATTCATATGGGTATTCTTTTTAAGTACTAAATATGAAACTACTGAAACTTTAAAATCTTTTATTCCTAAAATAGAAAATAAAAGATCATAAGGTTAAAATAATTAGAAATGACCGAGTTTAAGAATCAAGTTCTTGACTTATTCTGTAACTCAAAAGGGATTGCCAGACAATATAGTGCTCCTAGAACTCCTCAACAAAATGGTGTAGCTGAGAGGAGAAATACGACACTTATTGAGGTTGCTCGAACTATGTTAGCCGATTCAAAGCTGCCTCTAACATTCTGGGCAGTGGTAGTCAGCATTGCATGCTATGTGTAGAACATAGTTCTTGTAGTTAAGCCATATGGAAAAACCCCTTAGGAGCTATGGAACAAGAGGCCACCATTCACTGGCTTTCTAATGTCCTTTGGCAGAAGGTGTAACATACTTAACACAAAGGACAATTATGCAAAATTTTCTGAAAAGTCGGATGATGCTATCTTTATTAAATATTCCTCAACTCCATTGCTTATAGAGTTTACAATATTAAAAATCAACAATTTGAGGAATCATCCAACATTGTTGTCAATGAGCGCACTACTTGTGTTAGAGGGAATGACCTTGATCATATCTTTGATTTAGAATTGTTTCCAAACTATTCTAAACCTTATTGTGAGAATGTTTCAGCTAGAACGTGTACTTAAAGTTATTTTGATGATGACCAACAATTTGAGTTATCCAGACCTCTTCCCAAGTTCTCCAAGAGTAGCTTAAGATCAAGCTCCTGGTATTGTCAGATCTAATAGTATAACTATCTCAAGAGATAGTGGAGCTTTAACAAGTTGTCAACCATATGAGCCTTAACATTCATCTGGTGACACTACAAAACACCAAGCTAATGGAAGTAGCATTTTGAAGGAACAAGCAACTGTTAATGTTGCTTCACAACCAACCGATGTTTATGTTGTTTCTCATTCATTCAATAAGTCCTCATTGAATGAGTTTGAAACAACAACTGGTCCTAGTGTTCAAGTTCCAGAGTAGAATATGTCCAATTTGGATCTATCTTTGCAATTGGATGTGATCCCTAAGCTAAGGATTCACAACACTCATCCAACTGAGAACATCATAGGAGATGTCTCTGAAGGTGTGAGAACAAGGGGTCAAACTCATAATGGGAATGTTTGCCTATACTCATGCTTCGTATCTCAGATGGAACCCAACAAAGTAGAAGAAGCCTTAAAAATAGTAGTTAGGTTGAATCAATGCATGAATAATTGCTTCAATTTAAAAGACATAAGGTTTGGAACCTATGTCTACTACCATCCGGTCAAGTAATAATAGGCACCAAATGGGTTTTCAGGAACAAGAGAGGTGATAGAGGCTTGATCATCAAGAACAAGGCAAGACTGGTAGTTCAAGGATACACTCAAGAGGAAAGAATTAATTACACTAATGTCTTTACACCAGTTGCAAGACTTGAGGCAATGAGAATCTTTCTTGCTTATGCTACATCCAAGAATTTTATTGTTTACCAACTTGATGTCAAGTGTGTCTTTCTATATAGGGATATAAATAGGGAAGTCTATGTATGCCAACCTCCAGGATTTGAAGACCCACAACACCCTAACTATGTATGCAAATTGGATAAAGCTCTCTATGGGCGGCACCAAGCACTTAGGCTATGGTATGAGACTTTGTCTCAATTTCTCCTGAAGAATGATTACACTAGAGGTTCCATTGACAAGATTTTATTCATAAGAAAGTCTGGGAGAGATATCTTTCTCGTCCAAGTCTATGTTAATGACATCATATTTGGTTCGTCAAATGACGAAATATGTATAGACTTTGAGAGCATCATGAAGAAGAAATTTGAGATGAATTCCATGGGAAAAATGGACTTTTTCCTTGGAATTCAGGTAACGCAAATGAAAGACAGGTTCTTTATCGATCAATCTAAATATGTATCTGACATTTTAGAAAGATTTGATATGAAAGGTTGTAAGCCAGCTAAGACTCCTATGCCCAGAAACCACAATCTTTGCCCTGACTCTGAGGGGGAGGGTATTGATCAACATCAGTATAGGGCAATTATTGGGTCTCTGATGTATCTCACAACAAGTAGACCTGATATCATGTTTGCAACATGCATCTGTGTAAGATATCAGGCTTCTCCAAAGGTGTCTCAACTAATTTCTACCAAGAGAATCCTTAGATACCTCAAAGGAGCAACTAAACTAGGTATCTGGTTTCCAAGGAACAACAATTTCAATTTCTATGGCTATTCTGATAGTGACTATGGTGGTTTCAATATCAACAAGAAATCCACATTAGGTGGATGTCAATTTCTTGGTGGAAGGATCATCTTATGGCAATGCAAGAAGCAAACTTTTGTTTCAACATCAACTGCTGAACTTGAATACATTGTTGTTGCTAGTTGTTGTGCTTAGCTATTGTGGATTCAAAACCAAATAATAGACTATTGATTTAACTTCATGAGTAATCCTATCCACATTGAGAACAATAATGCTATCTAAATTACTGAAAATCCAGTGAAGCACTCCAAGACAAAGCACATTGATATTAGGTATCATTTCATTAGAGATATTCATGAGAAAAATCTAATTAAGCTAACCAAAGTTGATTCAAATGAACAATATGCTAATTTGTTCACCAAAACATTTAATAAACAAAGATTTAAGTATCTTATTACAGCTATTGGGATGATAAACATTGATTAGTCTATATCATTTGAAAAATCCTTTTTTTAATGTGTCTTGTATTTGTCAATACAATCTAAGCTTTGTTACAAAAGGTTTTTCTTCAAAATTTCACTAAGTATAAATTCTTCCAAATAGGATTAACCCTAAGAAGATGTTACATATATCTTCCGAAGCAAAATTTCTCTGTAGGAAATCTTCTTTTCGGAAGAGTTTTAGTCTTGGAAGAAGCATTTGATGAAATTAAAAATCTACTTTCGAAGCTTACAAATTTCTTCACTCGGAAAACCCTTTTTACCCTCAGAAGTAAAATATTTACCTTCAGAAGTAAGATTGGTTTTGGAAGAATATTACCTTCGGAAATGTTTTATACTCGAAGAAAGCCTTACTGTGTAATGGAAATATTTTGGGGCCCACAACTGTAAAAGGTAAAGATTTTCTTAATGATGTTAGAATACTTTAAAAGGGTTTAACCGTACCTCCCTTGTCACATCACACCTCAAACCATCACTTCACGTTATCCATCTGCCATTTTCACCCCTTTTAATACTTCTGACTCACCCACTTTAATCTTTTGACCGATTATACTACCCAAAGCTTCCTTTGTCTTCAATTTACCCAATTCAAACTCATTTCTCTGCTTCTTTCTCCCAAAAATGGCACTAAACCCTCAACACAATCAAGTCGCACTCCTGGATTCGTCCAAGGATGTTGGCTTCTCTAAAATCATCTCCTTCCTAACCCAATCAACCTACTTCACAGCCCGAACTATCAACCTCACCGTGTATTCAAACCACATGGCTAAGTTTTGGGGGAACAAATAGATTATAACCTTGAACGGAGTTAGGTTTCTAATGTCAAGCATTTGTGGTCAATAGTTTGTCATATCTGAGCAGGTCATGAGTGAGCATCTAGAGCTTCATGATAAAGACTCTCCTATAGAGTTCCCCAAGGATGACATTGACGACATGTACCCAAATGGGATATGGTGGTGATGTGGGCAGGTCAACGGTGTACAAATTTAACTTCTCTTATCATTGGAAGTTCCTACTACACATAGTCGTTCACTGCTTGCCAAACAAGTCTGGGGGATGGGATCAAATCCTGTATGAACTAGGATGCCTAGTTCATGGGTTGGTAAAAGGCCTCCATTTTAACTACTCAAGGTTTGTGCTGACTAATTTGTTGGGGAATCTTCAAAGAAAGACATTTTACATGTATCCCTGGTTCATTCATCATATCATTAACTGTGAGTTAGACTAGAGCAAGCTTGTCTGTGCAGCTACTCTGCTTGTTGCACACATGAGGCTGGCCATCTTCAAAGTATTGAAAAGGATGTCCACCAACTCACCGGAAGACATACTCCACTCTTTCTTGGTACGATTGAGCGCATAACTTCCGGTGACATCCCTTTAAACCCCATAGATGATGAATCCACAATAGTAATAACCCTCACAATGCTAAGTCTACCTTCTCACCCCATTAAAATCACATACCAGAGACGTCCCAAACGAACCCATGTTGAATCTACTCTGATTGAACAAGTCCCCCCTGTTCAATCCAAAAAGACTAGAGTGGAAATATAAGCTCCCGCTCAGTCTAAGATCACACCTTCCTTCACTTTTGACGTCAATTTGGTATTGAGTCTCCTCAGTCTCAATCCCATGATCTCGAAACCCAAGCTAAAACCCCTCAAGATGAGTCCTTATACTCTCCTGAGCAACCAAAAAGGGACTGCCATCTCCAAGCCTCAATGCCATTAGACATTGATAAAAGTCTCGGGTCATTAGGCATAATATCTATATCCTTTACTAGCCTACTTATAGGAATTGATGAGAAGATTATGTCTCGTCATGGCAATGAAGTTAATCCACAACACCCTCTCAAGGATCAACTGAGCCTAGAGAGACCTCTTACCTCTAGCCCCCATCAGCAAGCCTAAAATGGGGTGAGTCCTACTAATGTGGAGGGGAATCATGTAGATTCAGTTGCCACTACTGAAGGAGCCTCATTGGATCCTCAGGACAATGGTAACATTTTTCAGACTAAATCTATGACAACCGTGCCCATTAATGACTCTAAAAGAGACATCATTAGGCGGGGGAAACTAGGGTGCCAAGAAACCACATCTGGTGGTGAGGATGAACATACCAGGTATGTTACCTCATCTCCCTATGATTATTCAAAAGAAGATGAGGGATGTCTACCATTCACGAGAAGATACCTACTTTCTAAGGTCTCAAACCTTGAATCCAAGGTTAAGACTTTAAGGATAGGTCTGCCACTCAGCAACTTAGGATTAAAATTCTCAAGGCCAAACCAGCTGAGAAATAGATTGAGAGATCTGTTAGGCATGTACCAATTCACGTCTCCTTGACTTCTTCCTCTAGCTCATCTAGCTCTCAAGATGATGCTACCAAAACGAGGGAGAGTATTCAGAGAGAAACAACAGAGTAACCATAGAGTTTAGCTCTCTCAACTCTAACTTCAAGATATCCTACTCAACAAGCAACAGTTTTCCCTAAGCCTCCTCCAATTGTTCTTCAAATGGACCCAATGATGCTCACAGATCTAAATAGGTTCCTTTATAAGTTCTTGATGGGATCTCCCTTTGAACAACCAAGCCAAGATGTTGGCTTACTTTGGAGCTGAAGAGCTTCAAAGGTTGAATGCACCTTCTACCATTGTCCAAGAAGTTGGTCAACCTAAGGTCCATATTGAACCCGAGATTGACTTCAAAGGGGAAATGGGGACTGATGGCCCAACAACTGAAACATTTTGGAAAGATAGTGAAATCCCAAAAACTTTTGAAGCTGAAGTCAAAGCCTCG
Source organism: Flaveria bidentis (assembly GCA_018326385.1). NCBI lineage: Eukaryota > Viridiplantae > Streptophyta > Magnoliopsida > Asterales > Asteraceae > Flaveria > Flaveria bidentis. The sequence goes on from BJCM01087715.1 coordinate 10,268, forward strand.
AAAGTACCATTTCAATCTTCCAAAGCTGATATGGAAGCTATGGAAGGGTTATTCTCTTTATCCGATAATCTAGTTATCACAGATGCAACTCTAGAACTAGCATCAAAGGTAAACAGTGAGGATTTTCTCAACCGACACCTCACTCAAACAACATCATTGCCACATGCTCCAATTACCACCTCCCAACCAGAAACCTCTACACAAGAATTTCCAAAATCTAGAACTTCTGAAGACACCAAAGGGAACAGGAAGATGTCTGCAGAAGAACTTCAAGAGGAAGAAATGTTAGAGAAGCTAAAAACAAAAGGTAGACTACCCACTGGGAAGTTGCTAGCTGCAAGTATTAAAGCAGCTGCAACTAACCCAGAGGCTATCAATAATAGATAGAGGGTGGAGATCATTTATAGGCTTGTCAATCTTGGAGTTGTTAGTGAAGATGTGCTATTTCCACCACTAAAAGAGATGATTGAGTTAGAAAAGGTAACCCTACTCTGGATTGAGCAAGAAGAAGAAGAAACAAGGTTGGCCTTAGAGGAAGAAAGGGAGAGAAAGAAAGAAGAAGCTAACAATCAGCTGAGGAGCAAAAGGATAACTTTCCTAAGCTCCAGGGGATTCTCTCTTGAGGAATTAACTCCTTAAAACATTGACACAATCTTACGGCTTTTTAAGAAAGAGTAAGATCAAATGGAGAAAGAGAGAAAGAAGGCTACCAAGAAGAAACTGAGAGAGAAGAAGAAGAAGGAGGAGGAAGAAGCTAGACTTGCTACTGTCAAGAAGCTAGGTGACAAAGTCTCGATGAAAGACAATCTAAGTACTCATGGCCTCTCTAGCAGGCAAGTGGGTCCTATGTTCGAGAAGACCCTATAGCGCTATGTCAGTGAGATCAAGGCTGACATTTGCTCAGGAAGAAGGAAAGATATTTATAGAAGGGTACATGGGATGACTTCTAGACCAACACCTCAACCCCAACCTCAACATGAACCAATCCTTTTCCCTTTTCCTATCAAAACTGAGCCAATCTCTAAGCCATACATTCCTGAACCCACACCGTCAACCATGCCCTCTTCCTTACCTTCTTCCTCACCACAACCACATTAACTACCCATCCACAAATCCAAAACACTCCCTAGAACCCAAACTCCATTACCTACCCAACAACCACCCAAGTCATCCTTTCAGCCTTCTAAATATCTTTCCTTAGAAGAATTCAAAGAGATCAAGCTGAAGCTTATCAAATGCACAACTCTGAGTGATATTTCTTTTGTGGAGGGGTTAGTCAAGCTAACCTATGTTGATTGCTCCTGATGTTCCCTCACTAGAGAACAACTCCTTTATCTACTAATAGGAACATTAGACGAAGACGTTAAACTCCTTAGCCTTAGCCCTGGCTCGCTAAATAAAGAAAAGAAGAAACTAAGAAGAAGACTAGTGACTCTACTAGATTCAAAGAAAGGGGATAGAGTACCAAGTTAGCCCTTATGCCAAGAGAGAAGATTATCACACCCCAACCTTAACGGCAAAATTGTCGAGTTGTGAGGGTTAGTGGAGATCCTAGGATGCATTTTTGAGACTAAACATACGAGCTCACCAACAATTTTGTTGACCATTTTGAGCATATCTTTTCAGGTGACAATGCTAATTGAAGATCTAAGTGTGTTGCCTTAGTGGAGACCCTAGGATGCATTTTTGAGACTAAACATACTTGATAAACACACATTTTGGAATCATTGTTGTAGTATGCTTTAAACAACATTATTCTTTTGATACTTGTTCTTGAGTTGTAGGAAATACATTACAATGTTATCATCTTTGTTTATGTGAATCATATAACATGTTTATGCGTATGGCTATGTTGTCGTGAATATTGACTAAACACGACACAAATCTCCTTTGTGTCAGGTGTCGTCATGACACACTTTGTCATCATTACTTATATTGCATCTCTATTGTCTACCATGTGTTATGACGATCCCATCTCGTTACATCCTTATGTTTTCGCTTTTAGCGGGGGTGTGACAGACTGGTATCAGAGCCATTGGTTATAGAGAATTAGGCAATACACTTGACCTAGACTATAACCTAGGAACCTTCACGTAGATTTGCATGCCAGGGTTGTGTGCATTTTATATCTCATACGTGTTCCTCATTACTTGTTCGTTTGTCTATCCGTTTTGTGATCTTTTCACCCTGTGAGGGAGCCCTTATGCTCACTCTTTATGGGATGCTTCGACCGGATCTTCCGTTCCCTCTGCGCGCTGAGTTGTTTTATCAAATCGGGGTATTAAACCCGAAGAGATCTTCACAGATCATGCAATTATGCTTGACCTTGGATGTTGAGATTTACCTAGAGGAAGTTATGTCTGAAACCTCGAAGGAGGAGGAAATAGACAACCATCGCTAGACTAACATGATTATATGCATGGATTTGCAATTATTATGATGGACTACTATTGGTACATTACCAATTCATGGTGTGAGAACAACACAACTTGCATGTGATGTATGGTAACAACAAGTGTGATATTAACTGGAATACTGGACTTTTATGAGTGGTATGAACAATATACTTTGTAATGGTTAAAGCTTATGTGTTTACTACTTTTGTGATTAGAAAATGCTGCCTCGAAGAGTTACCCGCAGCAACAGTGGCGGAAGTGAAGCCCCGAGGGGTAGAGGCAGAGGCAGGGGTAGAGCACCAAGAACAAGTGATGGCCCTGCTAGTAATAATCAGGGAACATGAAACTCTCACATGGTAGCTCTGATTGCTCAACAACTGGCCGCACTGATCCCGACTATAGTGGCCCAAGTGAGCGATGCTCTTCAGAATCACTACCCCCACGGGGATGGTGGCAATGATAATGAGGATAATGGAGAAAGAGGTTAAGGTGGGATTGAAACTGAAGTAGGAAATGGAAACCCAACTAGGAATGAGAGTAATCAGGAGACCGAGAATGGTTGAATAGCCGGTAATAAGACAGGAGTTGTTAATGCTAGAAGGGGATGCACATACAAGGAATTTGTGGCCTGCAAACCAAAAGAGTTTGATGGAAAAGGTGGAGCTATAGCCCTAACCAGATGGCTTGAGAAGATGGAGGCAGTGAACAATATCAGCGAGTGCCTCGACAGCCAGAAAATTAAGTATGCCACGTGTTCACTACAGGGCAAAGCACTAACTTGGTGGAACACCTAGGTTCAGGCTAAAGGAAGAGAATCAGCGATACAGATGTCATGAGATGAGTTTAAAGTGTTGATCACCAAGGAGTACTGCATCCTCAATGAGATGCAGAAACTGGAGCATGAATTCCAGAATCATGATATGGTGGGGGCTAGGCACGAAGCTTACACAGATCGATTTCACGAGCTGGCAAGACTGGTTCCACATCTAGTCACTCCGGAATCAAAGAGGATCGAGAGGTATATTTGGGGACTTGCGCCTCAAATCCGGGCAATGGTAACTGCAGCTGCTCCTCCTACGATCCAGAGCGCAATTCTGAAGGCTGGCGCTCTGACTGATGAGATGGTAAGAACAGGGATTTTGGGAAGGGGAGCAGAGAAAAGAAAAGATGTTGGGGAAACGAGTCAGTCTGGTGCCGGGAAGTTTGACAAAAGGGCCAAGATAATCAAAAATTTTGTGGCCGTGACACAGCACAAGAGAGAGTATGTTGGGCCGCACCCGAAATGTGATAGGTGCAACTTCCATCATCCCCCAACAATGCCGTGCCAGGTGTGCGTGCACTGTAGACGCCCGGGGCATCTAGCAAAAGACTGTAGAGTGGCGCCGAATCCGGTGGCACCGGTCAACGCATTTAACTCCGCCATGAATTTCAGGGGCTGTTATGAGTGTGGAAGTCCCGATCACTACAGAAACATGTGCCCCAGACTGAATCGGGCATCGGGTCAACAAGGGAACAACCAGCAGCAGGTGATGGCCATAGCCGGAAATCAAGGCTCGAAGAATCAAGGAAATACAGCTCGGGGACGTGCATTTGTCATTAGAGCCAACGATGCTCGTCAGGACCCGAACGTTGTCACGGGTACGCATTTACTTAATAATCACTTCGCATCTATATTATTTGATACTGGAGCAGACAATAGCTTTATATCTTCTAAGTTTGTGCAATTGCTTGATTTGAGTCCTAGTAGGCTAGAAACTAGCTACTCCGTAGAAATGGCCAATGGTAGGGTTGTTCAGGCCGATGAGATCCTTAGAAAGTTCTCGATGATATTGGAGGACCATGCCTTCGATATAGACTTGATACCCTTTGAGTTAGGAAGTTACGACGTGATTGTGGGAACAGATTGGTTGTTGAAACATGGAGCTGAGATTGTTTGCCAGGACAAAGTAGTACGAATCCCATGCCAAATGGGGAGGTACTCAGGATTCATGGAGAACGACCGGGAAGGAATCTAAAGCTTATCTCTTGCATGAAAACACACCGGAGTTTATGAAAGCAGTGCTACGCTTTTCTGGCTCATGTGGTAGAAAAGAAGGAAGAGGAGAGGAAATTAGCAGATATTCCACTAGTACGGGACTACCCAGATGTATTCCCAAATGACTTCTCCGGTTTGCCTCCTCCACGACAGGTGGAATTTTGTATAGAGTTGGTTCCTGGAGCTACACCGGTAGCAAAGACGCCATATCGGTTAGCACCATCTGAAATGCAAGAATTATCTAGTGAGTTATAGGAACTACTGGAGAAGGGTTTTATTCAGTCGAGTCACTCACCATTGGGAGCACCGGTATTATTTTTCAAAAAGAAGATGGGTCGTTCCATATGTGTGCCGATTACCGTGAGTTGAACAAGTTAACCGTGAAGAATCGGTATCCTCTCCCCATGATCGACGATCTGTTTGATCAACTGCGGGGAGCTTCGTATTTCTCCATGATTGACCTTCGTTCTGGATACAATCAACTAATGGTTTTCGAGGATGACATACCGAAAACAGCGTTTAGAACTCATTACGGGAACTATGAATTCTTGGTCATGCCATTTGGGTTGACTAACGCACCAGCTGTGTTTATGGACCTAATGAATCGGGTGTGTAAACCTAATTTGGATAAGTTCGTGATCGTATTCATAGACGATATACTTATCTACTCCCGATTGAAAGAGGATCATGAAGAGCACCTCTGGGAAATACTGGAACTATTACGGGAAGAGAAACTTTTCACCAAGTTCTCGAAATGTGAATTCTGGTTGTGGGAAGTGAAGTTTTTGGTTCATGTGGTTAACGAGGATGGGATTCATGTAGATCCCGGCAAGATCAAAGCGGTGAAGAAATGGGATGCACCCCAGACACCATAAGAAATACGACAATTCTTAGGATTGGCCAGATACTATCGTCGCTTCATCGCAAATTTTTCAAAGATCGCTCAACCATTAACATTGTTGACTCAGAAAGACAAGAAGTTTGATTGGGGACATGCACAAGAACAAGCATTCTAAAGGTTGAAAGAGAAGTTGTGCAACGCACCAATATTGTCCCACCCAGACGGAACCGATGATTTTATGGTATACTGCGATGCTTCACATCAAAGATTGGGATGTGTACTAATGCAGAAGGATAAGGTGATTGCCTACGCTTCGCAACAACTTAAGGTGCACGAAAAGAACTATACAACCCATGATTTGGAGTTGGGCATTGTAGTATTTGCACTAAAGATATGGAGGCGTTACCTGTACGGAACTAAATGCATCATTTACACAAACCATAAGAGCCTCCAACATATCCTGGATCAGAAGGAACTTAATATGTGACAACGACGTTGGGTAGAGCTTCTTAGTGACTAGGATTGTGAAATCCGGTATCATCCGGGGAAAGCTAACGTGGTGGTTGATGCTTTAAGCCGTAAAGAATGCGTGAAACCACTACGTGCTCGAGCGTTGGGATTGACAATTCAAAAGAATTTGAAAGCCTAGATCCAACTTGCACAAAGTGAGGCATTAAAAGAGGAAAACCTTGTGGCAGAAGAATTCCGAGGGTTGGATAAAAAAACAAGTTACAAGGATGATGGTATCCAGTACTTCATGGATTGTATATGGGTACCCAGATGGGGAGGTGCACGTACCTTGGTCATGGATGAAGCATACAAGACGCGATATTCTATTCATCCTAGTGTAGACAAGATGTACCACGATCTCAAAGATCTGTACTGGTGGCTAGGCATGAAGAAAGACATTGCTATGTACGTAAGCAGATGCTTAACATGCTCGAAAGTTAAAGCTAAACATCAGAAATCGGGATTATTACAACAACCTGAAATTACCAAGTGGAAATGGGAGAATATAGCCATGGATTTTATTACCAAACTCCCTAGAACAAGCAGCGTGCATGACTCGATATGGGTCATAGTGGATCGAATGACGAAATCAACACATTTCTTGCCGATCCGAGAAGACTACAAAATGGATAAGTTGGCGAGATTATACATAAAAGAGGTCGTGACAAGACACGGAGTGCCGGTGTCAATCATATCCGACCGTGACAGGCGATTTACTTCACGATTTTGGCAGACACTACAGAAAGCGATGGACACTCGATTAGACATGAGTACCGCCTATCACCCTCAGACA
>BJCM01087716.1:0-24781 GCA_018326385.1 Flaveria bidentis
CTTTATGTTAAGTTTTTAACTTGAAAATATAAAGATATAAACTAATAATATTCATTATATAATTTATCTCTATAAAAACACAAGATATACGAATAAATAAACACGTTTCCACGTTACGCGATAAACTTTCTTAATTAATATATAAAACATGTAAACACATAAACATGACACCATAATCACATTATCAATTAGATTATCACCCATTTAAAATTATTAATTATTATTAGTCACCAACGTTAAACGACAACTAGTGTGTGCTCACGACCCGTGTATGCAAAACTTAACGGAACTAACGGAGTTGGATAACGGAAATTTACCGGATGTCACAGTCCGGGTCAACAATGAGACAAGATCAACTAATCACTTTCTCAAAATCAAATGGGCTGACCCGCTGACTGAGTCAACCAAGCCAGTCCATAACAAACAACGCTTAAGTGTTTATAAGTAGGTAAATATGGGTAGTTGTTATTACATAACTAATCATATTGGCTTGATCTAAATCTTCATACTTTATTAAGTAATTAATTTATAGGATATGTGATAACACTATAAGTTTACTCATCAAAGTTTTTTCGTTTATTTTTATTATTAAATAATAACATTAATTATTAATAATATTATTTATTTTTTTAAATTAAAAATAGTTTTAATAAAGTAAAAAAGACATATTTTTATTAATTTTATTTCTAAAGAAATTGTTTATATAAAATAATATATTTTTTAAAACATTAAAGTTCTTTAAAAATACAAATATTTTAAAATTTTGTGTATTTAGAAAGTAAAATTTTTATAAACAAAAAATAATTTAAACTGGTTATTATTATAAGAAAAATTTAAAAAACACAATATTTTTAAAATGTTTTATTTTGAAAGAAAATGTTAAATTATTTTAACTGAAAAAATAAAAAAAAAATAAAAAGTTGATATTATTATTTTATTACTTATAGTTTTTACCAATACGTAGTTTTAATTGTATCATATCTTAATATATAGGTTTATAATTAATAAGTATTTAAATATAATACTTTATTTATTCAATTCGTTAATATATGGGTTACTAAAACTAGTATACTATATATAAAAATAATTTTGTATATAAATATATAAAAATCAAGCAAAGCTCTAGTTTTAAAAATAAAGTTGTAACCACTTGGTTATTCGGGCGCGGATTCATCTCTATTCGTGTACAAACATCGCGTCGTATCTTAACACATGAACATACAAACTCTACATGTTAGATTTTGGGTTTTAGTTTAACCCTTTTAGATAAAGATGTTTTAGAATTTATAATTACAAGCCCCGCTTCGAATCTTAACACGTGAACCAACATACAAACTCTACATGTTAGATTTTGTGTTTCAGGCTAATCTTTTTAAATAATGACGCCTTTGAATTGATAAATTAATTGTGGTTCGATTATATAAAAAATTAAACATGTCAATTCATTAATCTGCTTAAACTTAGAATAAAAAATTATAAAAACATAATATAATTTATCATTCAACTTGTCATCTCGTTTATAATTAGTTACAACTTTTATGATGTATTTATAACTTAATTACAATAATTAACGACCCGTTTGCTAACATTTTTACATGTTAGTCTACTTTGACTCATTTTGATAAGTAGATTTCATATTAAGGTTATGTAATTTTGGTTGTATTCATGTTAAGTTGAATTAAGCACGTTTTTAGTTTCTAGGGTACACAAATTAACTCCTTTTCAAAAGGAAATTATTATTTTTCTACAATAACATGTAGATGTAGTCCTTACGGTTGGATTACTTATCCATCACGTTTTGAAAGTCGTGCATTATTTTAAATTCATTAATTGTCACTTGAACAAATTGATAATTACTACAAATACAATGTATATTAACGTTCTTACATAAACCATAAACATATTAATATAAGATCATGATTATGATGGATCGCTAAATTATTAAAAATATGTTTTGTTAAATTCGAACCCATCAAAACAAAGTTAAATCAAATGTAAATTCAAGTTTGAAATTACATGAAATTAGAAACCTAAAATACTCTTACATACCATATAGTTTTTTTTATCAAGGTTATACATAATAATATTTATCATATAATAATTATATATTACATATAATTAATTACTTAACTAAGGGTAAATATTACATATAATTAATTACTTAACCAAGGGTCCTTCACATTACAAATAAATAGTGGGCGAAACCTCACCTACGCCGTGTATAAGGCTCGATTTCAAAGAGTTCATTAATATTCAACCCACAAAAGAAATTGACGCCGGATTTAAAATTTTATTAAATATCATATTTAAAAAATGTAAAAAAAATAACTATAAAAACCTTGAATAACTTATACATAAGTATATTAATGTGTAAAACACATATATTATTTGATTTAACACTATAAACAGTACCCTTGCGAATATATGACCGGAATTAGGGGTGTGCATGGTGCGGTTTGGTGCAGTTAATACCATTTTCGAAACCGAAACCGCGAGTTCGGTTAATACCATATTTTTAACCGTAACTGCAACCGAAACTTCGGTTAACCACACTTCGGTTAACCACCGGTTATGGTTAATATCGGTTAATTGACCAATATATTAAAGATATGCTTTTAAACCAAAATATAACTAATAAATTATTGTTAGGCTAGGTTTGGACCAATTTTATAAGTGTGTGCACGATATGGTTCGTTTTTAAGGTATTGCCAAAACCAAAACCGAAGTGGGGGTGTAAATAAAAAAATATGAGCGCACATTTTGCATTGTTACTGTTTGTTTATTATGTTTGTTCAATACATAACGGAATCCACTATGTAAATGTATTTTATAAATAAGAATTAAAAGTATGAATATATGAAATTATAGTAAAATCATAAGAAATATTGTAAATTTATTATACATTAATGACATTCGGTTCGTTGTGGTTAATGTGGTTAATTTGCACATCAAAACCGAAACTGAACCGCAATGTGCGGTTAATCGTTATGCCTTAACAGAACCATAAGTTAAGTGTTCAGTTCGGTTAATTTGGTTTGGTTAATATGGTTAATTCGGTTATCTGCTCACCCCTAACCGGAATTGCTAAAATTTTGTTTAGTGTTTTCCTATGGGAAAAAAAACTAAGTTGTACGGACAAAAACAGCCTGTAACACTAAGTTTTGTTATGTTTTCTATACGAAAAGAAAGTTGATCAAGACAACCTTTTAACAGCATGCATTTCATTATTGCGAATATTGCATTTTACCCTTCCTGGTTTTGTTACCCTTCATATTACATCTTTAATTGTTTTTGAAATTAGTGGCAAAATATATATTTTAAACCAAGTTGCAACATATTTCAAAACATCTTTTTCATTAGAAATGATTTAGCCTTCCCTTAATCATTGTCTTCCCTTGTTAGATTTTGTGTCTAAACCTTCAAACAAAATTGTTATCAAGTTATTAGTAATGTCTATTGTCTGATCATTTTGTTCAGATTATTTTTATTTTTGGTTTATGGACTTATGTAATTGTTCATATTCATCTTTGATTATTTGGTATAAACTATATTGTTTTTAGTTAATAAAATATCAGATTTGATATTCTTAACAATTATATAAAAGAAAGAACACTTTATCATCTTTTACAAACAATTTTCTTAAGTATTTGTTTAGTCGTCATTTTCTTTAAGTATTTGTTTTTGCAATGTTTCTATACAGGTTGGACCTCATGATTAAGGTGTTTTTCAAATATAATTCGGTTTTTTTACTTTTAGCTCAAAGTTTTTCATTCTTTGTAATGTAACATTAAAAAAATTGATTTTTTTTACTTTTGACCCAAAATTTTCATACTTTGCAATTTAACATCACAACTTTTTTACTTTCAACTTTAGTCACCCATACTTTTTATATTTCGTAATTTTTCGTTTTACTTTTCATTTTAAATTTTGCAAGTTAACATGGTGTAACAGGTATGTGTAGTTTAACATTTTTATGTTTTGATTTACGTTTCGTTCTAAATATTATAATTTAACATGACACAACTTGTGTGTGTGTTTTTATGTTTTTACGTCTATTTTTCTCATTTGATAGTCTTGTCGTAACATAGGGTCCTAGATCGACTTGGTTACACTTTTCTATGTTTTACGTTTCGGTTTAATTTTTTGCATTAACACATCGCAACTTTCGTGTTGGTGGTCGCTGACAGTGTTGTGACACTGGTGTTATTTGGCACTATTTTACGTCCCGCCACAACGGATGACTTAATTCTAGTTACTTTACAATTATTAAATCTTATTTGATCACTTTTCTATTATTTTATCCGCATAAAACATGAAAAATAAACTAACTGCTGTTTAGTGCAACACCTATAACCAAATATTAACCAAAATAATACAAAAGAGGAAGTTTCCTAAGATAAATATACACCAAAAATACATATCGTATAATAAGTGTAATAGTTTGTTAAACTGACCCTACACTTTAATTGCGTGTGGAAGTTTTTTAGGCAAGTTCATGTAGCATATCCTCTCTTTAGATTCTAATACCAACATAAATACATAAGTATTAACAATTAAGTTATCTATCTATTACGGTATTTAACCATTAAATTATCTTTTTTTATAAACCAAAAATACATATGTATAGCTTGATTTATTTTTTGGTCACGGATATTATTAGATACAAATTGGTAAACCCGACTTGCCCGTTTATATTCTTCTTGGCTAAGTTAGTCCCCCATGGATTTAATTCGCTACTCGATCTTAAGTATCATATTGGCGTAAGCATGGTATTATCATTAATGATGTATGTAGTTGTGATGTGTAATTATAAAATGTTCATGAGCTTTCGACACCATACAATTAGAAGAAAAGAAACATGATACTAATCTAACAAGCAAATACTTAACAAGGTAAAATTGGAAACGATTAAGTGGAATAAAACAAGATATATAACCGTAAAAAATGAATCAAAATGGTTGAATAATTTCAATTTTTAAGTGCTATAAACTTGAATATTGAACAGTGATCCAGTATTGGACTATTGAGTCTATGGGCTAATGGAGTTGGGCTGAGCCCATTTAGTTTTAGTCCGAATTCAGTTTTGTAATGGTTTTATTTTTTGGTTCAGCTCGTTTTTCATTGCATGTTTTAAAATCTTATTATTAGAGAATTAGACAAAGTAAATACAGAAAATATAGGGGATAAGTTGATACAATTACTGTATTACCTTTATTTAATTTATAATACAGTACACCTTTTTGATCTTTGGTATAAACTGTTTAATTAACTTTTAAAAATTAGTTCGTTATGAAAACTTTTTAATACATTGTTATAAGTTATAACGAGATTTTATTAATTTTAGTTTAGAAAATACTCTTACTATAGAAACAACTGCGATATGAATGGTTAGCATTATGGTATGCTTAATTTTAAAAATATTTTTTTTAAATTTGTAATTCTTAAAATTAAATTATATCTTATTATTGGAAAAATTGATGTGCTTTGAAGAATTTAAGGTTTATCTTTATATTTTGGTTATCTTATGCATTTTACGAACTAAAGAAATAAATAGACAATTTCAAGAATATAAGTTTATTTATATATTTCTTTGTGATTAAGGATTGTTTTTTAGAATAGCAATATCTTATGCATTTTACGAACTAAAGAAATAAATAGACAATTTCAAGAATATAAGTTTATTTATATATTTCTTTGTGATTAAGGATTGTTTTTTAGAATAGCAATATCTTATGCATTTTACGAACTAAAGAAATAAATAGACAATTTCAAGAATATAAGTTTATTTATATATTTCTTTGTGATTAAGGATTGTTTTTTAGAATAGCAATATCTTATGCATTTTACGAACTAAAGAAATAAATAGACAATTTCAAGAATATAAGTTTATTTATATATTTCTTTGTGATTAAGGATTGTTTTTTAGAATAGCAAGTTACACATCATATAAATAGATAAAGATTATTCATATATATATATGTATATATATATATGTATATGTATATATATATATGTATATGTATATATATATATATGTATATGTATATATATATATTGTGATTAAGGATTATTTTTACTATTTATAGATACCATAAGCTAACTTGTATATCAAATGACTTGTATTCTGAATGTGTAGAAAATACATTTATGCATAAGTGATTGCATGTTTAAGTCTTATAAACATATATAAAATTTAAGTGTAGAATTAAACAATTTATAAATTAGATCTACTATAAAAGTAAACATAATTTGTACAATATTCTTTAAAATAGAAAAAAAATACATAATTACACTCTCACCAAAGAATACATATTGATATTTATTTAATAATTAATATAGTACTAAGAGTAAATTACCATTTGCATCCCTGATGTTTTCTCATTTTAACTACTTGTATCCCTACAGTTTCAAAATCTTGATTCGCCCCCTAAGGTTTCATTTTTGTCTCCATTTGAATCCAAATGACTAACTCCGTTAAATTGTTCAGTTAAATCTTTATGGAAAAAACTAAATTGCCCTTAAGAATAAAACAAACTTTGTGGGACCACTCACATTATCTTCTTCTTCACCTTTGACCCACACAACCTCCATACATCACGCACAGTACCACCACCCACTGTCGCCGACCTCCACAACCCTTGCCACCCCCACTACCGCCGGCCTCCACAGCCCCTGCCACCCCTACTGCCGCCGGCCTCCACAAACCCCATCACCTCCACTCCACTCCCATCTGCCTTCACAACCCCTACCACCTCCACTCCCGTCTGCCTTCACAACCCCCGTCTGCCTTTTGCAGCTTCAATGACTTCTTCCATGGTGGCATATTCTTTACCAAACAATATGTTTTCTTTAATGGTGGTTGCACACAATACAGGCTCTTGACTCACCAAACCCATTTGTGATCTCCACTATTTTAGCTAAAGCTTATCAATTCTCACTCCATCTACACAAATATCTCCTCCTTGAGGGTCATAAAACCTCAGCAACAATGAAATCACCGTCGATTTACCAGACCCACTTCCATCCACCAACGCCACCGTCATTATTGCCGGAACTTTGAGGCTAAAAGCTTCGAATATCACCGATTCAGGCCTCGATGGGTATGCAAATTTCACGTTTTTGAACTCAATTTCCCCCTTGAGTTCTTGTATGATCTCACCTTCCATGTTGTCTGAATCGATCGTTGGGACCCTTTCATCACTTCTCGTATGCGTTTGCTAGTTGCCATTGCGTCGGAGAAGTACTTCAAGTTCGACATTGCAGAACCAAATGACATGTGATTACCGATGTTAATGCTATGGTGTTGAACAGTGGTGCATATGAAGAATGCACACTAGGTGTTTGATGAAATGCCTGAACGAAAAAAAAGTACTTACAGTCCACCCACTAAAACTCCTGCTCCAACTGAGTGTGTGGCGACGAAGGTGGTTGTTGATTCAGAGAGGGGGGTGGTGGGGGAGGATGGGGGAGAGTGAGTGTGTGTGTGTGTATGTGTGTGTGTGTGAGAGAGAGAGAGAGAGAGAGAAAGGATAGTGAGTGTATATGTGTTAAGGGTAGTTATGTCATTTTAGAAAAAGTTAACTGAACAATTTAACGGAGTTAGTTATTTGGATTCAAATGGAGACAAAAATGAAACGTTAGGGGACAAATTGAGACTTTGAAACAACAGGAATACAAGTGGTGAAAATAAAAAAACATCAAGGATGCAAATGATAATTTACTCTAGTACTAATTTGCAAATGGTCTGTGCTTGCACCTCTTGCTTATTGTACTTTTAAGGTTTAGTGGGTTATACCCAACAACTTGGTGAGCATAATGTACAAGTCATGCTTCTTTTTTTACTCTTTTAAAGGTGGGTGCTCCTAATTCCGATAAGGGGTGATAGTCTACGATCTTAACAGTGGCGACAACGGTGAAGGTCCTGGTTGGACGAAGGAGACGGCAGAGATGTTGGTGGTGTGACATTGGTATGGTTTAGCATCCCTCACAATGCGTGACGGATTATATATCTAGTTAATGCTAAAACATAAAATTATACAATATGAAAATACATATAAATCATATCCTTACAAAATCCCATTCTATTAAATTTGAATATGCTACTAATTTCATAGTTGACTTGTTAAGTAATTTAAATTAATCATATAAATTGGAAAAATCACAACTATCCGATGAAAGAATTTTTCTTTCGAATATATTCCATGGCCCGGTAAACTACCAAGTACATAAATTAATTGGTGCGTTGATTTATAAATGAATGGAAAATTGAAACACCATTAACATTGACTAAAAGTCAACTAAACTTCATAATTTCTTTGTAAATTAATGAGGCATGTGTTGACTAAAACTCTAAAAGTAAAGAAAACCATCAACAATAGTTGAAGAAAGAATGAGTTTTTCTAAAAGGTTTTATTTCAAGACTTTCATTTTCCATAGAAAAGGTCTTTTGTATGCTATATTAATACAATCATGTACTTGATGCATCTTCTGTTGTACATTCAGGCACTTACATTTCCTTACTTGTATTCATAAGTTATATTATAGTAATATGAGGCCGGCATTGACTATTTCTTGTTTGACCAAATATTGGCTTCCATTACATAAGGTAGTGCCTACATTCTGATTAAATTCCATGATAACGATTTTTAACTTAAAAATACATAATTTAATAATTATATATAAATATAATTGGTAATAGGGTGTCTTAAGTTTAGTTAGTTTGCGATGAGGACATCACACTTTTAAGCATTTGCATTTAAGACACTTAACTTTTCTTTTTACTATGATTTTTATTTTATTCTATAGAGCATAGCTCAAGTTCTATGTTATTCATCAACATATAACACTGCTAAAAAGAGGCATTTTCCCCATAAAACTTTCCAACATGACGACGATTTTTTGCCACTAAATAGTGACGAATTTCTGACAAAGAAAAATAATAAGAAAACCTAACTTTTCCGACAACATAGCTTCAAAAGACAACTTGTCGCTAACTGAAAAACAATTCCGAGAACACATAGACAATTTTTCTATTTTTTAAATTAATATATATATATATATAAAATAAAGAAAAAAATATAATACTTTCTAACATTGTTGAAAACATTAACAATCTCCAACAATATTCCTACAAATGTTAAAAAATCCATTTTGTATTTTTAAACATATTACTTTAACAAAAAAAAATTATAACTTATGTACGTTCTCATGCGTTACAATAACGAGTCCATGCAAACATATTTATTTGACCCTATAAGCACAATCAAGAATCAAGATATCAACGTCAAACACTAATTATATGAAGTAAAAACCTACAGCTTGTTGTAAATGGTTTGTGACTTGAGAATCAAACTTTTAGTTGAGAGTTGCCATAATCTAATAATAGTTTTTTTACGAGATTCATGTGACTTTATAGATTATAAAGTGAAATTCGATTTTACTCCTTGAGATTAACAAAAAAAACTATTTTTCTTAAAAAGTTTAAGTAATTATTTTTCTTAAAAAGTTTAGAAACATAAATTTCAATCCAAAAGTTTCATCATTTGTCTCAATTTCAGTTCAAACGTTTCATAAGTTATTTAAACTCGAATTCAAAGTATGAAACTTTTGAACTTAAATTGAAACAAATTATAAAACTTTTAGATTAAAATTTAAACAATCGATAAACTTTTAAACTGAAATTGATGTTTTTTAAACCTTTAAAGAAAATTAATAGTTACTTTTGTAAATTCTTTAAAAACAAAACTGAAATATACTCTATATTATATATCAAATATAAAGTTTTTAACATGATATAACATTACTTATTTTAAATTAGAAATCAAGCTTAGACCATCATATAACTTTTGTCACACCTTAGGTTCCTTTTTTGCCGATCAACCATTATCCCAACCCACCACCACTTAATTTAGTCATATCTTTCTCTAGTTCACACATGCACCTAGCTTAAACCCAAAAAGACTTCACCAAATCAAATCACTTTCCACTTGTATATATATAGTAAAATCAACCCTTAATATAAACCATTTCACACTCAATTTTCCCCTTAGCTTGTTCATGACCACAAAACACAATGTGTTTTGAAGCTTCACCTTTCTTTACATGGCTTAACTCATCATCAACAACACCATCATCTTCATACAACACCGCGATGTTCTCTAAAGAACAAGATATCCGCGATGAAACGATACAATGCTTACCCCTACTCAGTCGATTACTCGACCAAGATGAACACAATATTAATAGTGTTTTGAACATCAAAGAAGAAGAAAACAACGAGAAAGCATCGATCACATTGCACATCGGTTTACCTAGCCATAGCGCAGAATATGCAGCTGGCGATTGGTTGACCGATAACAAGTTGTTTGAAGAGAGTAAGGAAGAAGATGAAGAGAAGAAAGCAAATATGTTCAAGATGAAGTTTAGTAATATTGAACATAATTATGATCACTACAATGTTATTAGTGATCATAATCAAAATAGATTTTGGATACCGACAGCATCTCAAATACTTGTTGGACCTATGAAGTTTGTATGTTCATTATGCAACAAGAGCTTTAATAGGTACAATAACATGCAGGTAAGTTTTTCCATATATAGACATATAGTATATTTATGCATCTTATTAAATTAATTGCATATATGCATTCTATCATATTATCTCAATTATTAGGGTTTCAGGTTTCTTTTCATATGTATATTATAAACACATTCTTTTGGTGCATCATAATATTCATTTAAGAGTTGTAAGATAACATAAGAAAATTATTTGTTTCATAAAATTATCATCCATATATAATTTCACTTATTAAAAACATGTTTGATTTTTGAAAATTTGTAATATGATATACATGAAATCATACAAAAATGAAGATTTTAGTATCATGACAGAAATATGTTGAAAGATCGAAATTAAACATTATATTGTTAATTGTTATTGATTATCATAAGATTAAACAAGCATATCATCATCATTATAATTTATGTATCATGAAAATTTACATAAATAAACCAAATAATTTTCTAAGAATTAAGCATGGCAATTTAAATACTGTAGCCCTTTATAAGATATTCATTGACATCACTTGAATAGTTGAAATGAGAAAAAAAATAATTAAGACACTTTATTGTAGTGGAAGACTGACTGATCGATTGACCATGTTAAGTTTATGTTGAAAATGGTGTCCATTTTCTGAATTTATTATTTGATCCGGTATTCTTTGTTGATTTTCATACAAAAATCCCTATATACAGTGAATATCTTTTTTTCATTAAAGTTATTTATTTATCAAATAAAGTCACAAATACTTAGTTTTCTAGTACTACGACAAACGACCCAATAAATTAAACATGTCTGGTTTGTGTGATCGTACAATATTGTAACATGAATCTATGTACTTTCATGATGCATTATGTTCTTTAGTTTTATAGAATTTTAGAGGAACAAATGATATTTATAATTCTTGACATGCTTGTAGATGCATATGTGGGGGCATGGTTCTGAATATAGGAAAGGACTAGAGTCACTTAAAGGCACACAACCAGCAGCCATGCTAAGGCTTCCATGCTATTGTTGTGCTCAAGGGTGCAAGAACAACATCAACCACCCTCGAGCCAAACCGTTGAAGGATTTCCGCACACTACAAACGCATTACAAGAGAAAACACGGGGCTAAAGCATTTACATGTAGGAAATACTGTACGAAAAAGTTTGCAGTCAAGGGAGATTGGAGGACACATGAGAAAAACTGTGGTAAATTATGGTATTGTGTGTGTGGATCGGATTTTAAGCATAAAAGATCACTCAAGGATCATATTCGTGCTTTTGGGAAAGGACATTCTCCACATCCTTGTTTTGAAGGGTTTGATCTTGATGAGAAAGAATGTGTTACAGGCTCTGAAGATGAAATCATGCGTTAACTAACGAAAAAAACTACTTCAAGCTTGACGCAACTAGCACTCTGAATATTTCTAGCTACAACCGTCAGAGTTCTAGTAGCATCAATATAACTTTCTATAGATGTTCACATGCGAGTGTTTTGTAATAAGGAAGGTAGATTATCTTAAAGCCTTGAAGTCGATAAATTTTCATCTTTTTATAAATATGAGAAAAAAGGTACTTAAAACTCTTTTTTTAATTAGAGAAAATTTACCGGCTTCATAGCTAGTAGTTAATCACCACCATATGGATGTTTTGTTAAGCTACAATGTTAGTTATAATGTTCTTTCTTCGTCAATTTATGGCCTGTGTTTTCTTGTTACACGAGATGTTTACGTGACAAACAATTTTCGACTCGTTTAAGAGTATTAGACTATAGAGTACTTTACACCTTCTAACTCTATCAAATACTTTCGTAGGAATGTATTTCCGATCCTTATCGGTTATCATAAATTATTAAAATTACCAACACTCATCAAAAACTTTATTTTAAGTAATAAAGGTGGTTGTCACAAGTAACAAAAGGGTCTAATTGTACGTACCAAATCAACATCTCCGGTATCAACGGCGTCGTTTCATCTCTCTTTTATCATATGTTATTTTTCTTTTATGAACCTTTTTCTTTTGAAGTGTGAACAAATAGGTTAATGTGATAAAAAGTCTATTGTGATTTATGGAGGGTTGAAGTGAAAAAGGGAGTCCACCTACTCTTAATCAACCTAACGACATTAAGTTTGTGTGAATGTCGGATACTTCAATATGTATCCTGATGTTTTTATTATACTACTAATTAACTAACAAACAAGATACCCTATTATCGTTTATTTATGCAAGACAATGCGTACACCTATTCTTTAGTTGAGCTATCGTATAATTCGTTTCATGAATCTTGGCTATTTGCATAATCATGACGCGGTTGAGCTACCCTATAACTCTATAAGTTGATCCTTGTTATTGTGTAAGTTCCTTAAGAGAACCGAAATTTATAGGTTGAGTTATTGTTATACTAGTGATGGTTCATCTCTTTGACTTGTGATGCATTGGGCTTAGGATCTTTAAAAATAAGAAGCCTCCATTTAAAAAATATTTTATATTAGATTTTGGGGAAAATTTGGGACAATGTGGTATAGTATTTAAAAAAATCTCAACAGCAATTGAATAGAATTATGATATGTTTTGTTTTGAATAGCCACAGTTACCACATGCATCGATTTCGCGATTCGCATCATGGTTAATCGCTAATTTGTTCATCACCTTGTATTTCACTCGCCACTACCATCTCGATTGAAATCATTGAATCAATCAATCGACCCTTTTATTCGTTCGAAGGAATCAACTATCATGGTTAGTAATTAAGGTTTTTATTTGATTCACCGCTTTTGTTCTAACAATTAGGAGTAATGCTTTAGGTTTTTTTGCCCTTTTGATCAAGTGATATAGTTAGGAAGCAAAACATCAAATTGATTTAGGCTACTATTAGAATTACCTTTTTTTTATTTGCTGAATTATTTTTTATTTTCCTAATTGCATTTTGATTCTGGATGCTTTTGAGTGTTCAGGCTCTTTTTTTTTAATTTGGTATTTTGGTTTTTAGGAATAAGATATTTAAGACAAATTATAATTATATTGCCTATAGTTTATTGTTACCGGTTTCAAGCTCGCATAAAAATAAGTGTTATAATCAATTTTTTTGAAGGGCCGCAAACTTTTGTTTGATTGGAGCTTAAAAAAGGTTAAGCTAGGTATGTCGTAAGATAATGATCAAAACTTACCTACTTATAATAGGTTGAGC
This sequence comes from Flaveria bidentis, assembly GCA_018326385.1. NCBI lineage: Eukaryota > Viridiplantae > Streptophyta > Magnoliopsida > Asterales > Asteraceae > Flaveria > Flaveria bidentis. Next base: position 13,730 of record BJCM01087716.1, read on the forward strand.
TGTTGCTCTCACGACGAACATAAATTAACACACATTATCATTGGGTTGAGCTATCTCTTTATCCGGCTCTAATGGTCCAACCAATTACCACATACCGAAATGATTGCTCAGCCCAATCTAGTTCAATCCATGGGTATGGACCATAGACGACCCGCTAGAGGTGTACCAAACCCATTTTTGTCGCATTCATATGCGTACTAGTTTCAAGCAGAGGTGGTTAAAAAGCCAGTTTGAAAAAAAAAAACCTGGTATGATTAAAAAAAACTATTTTATCCAAACTGGTTCTCAACTTGATTCGAACTGCCGATTTGTATACCAGTTTGGTAGCCCGAAACTCAAAACCAGTATTAGGCCGGTTCAAAGAAAAAATAACCGATTAAACCAAAAACAGTTTTTGAGAGGTTTGAGTGTGTGGTTAGGAAAACTAGTTTGAAAAAAAAAACCATTTTTGATTACATAACAAAAAACCAGCCTAGTTCAAAAATCTAACCGGTTTGTACACCTCTAGTTCCAAGTCAAAACCGGTTTGAGCTAAAACCAATTCAATTCGGGATGCTGATGTTTTTGAACCGGTTTGAGACGTTTTATCCGGTTTGGTTCTGATTTCAAATTGATGCAACTATCAAGGAATATAAAGTGATTACCAACCTACGGTCTATATCAGTTCCAATTGATTAGTATAAGTACCGGTTCCAAAACTTGTTTTTTTGCTCACCTCTACGATCGCCCCATCACTATCCCCCAGTATAACGCAAGGCAACCCTTAAACATAACTCTTCTTGTATGTCCTCTTCTTGACATCTCATTATCCCGCTCTTGTTACATTTTTTCTCTCAAAAGCATATCTTTTTACAGGGAAAACTTTATAAAATAATAATCAAGTTTCAGGATTGTTTTAATCAGATCAGTCATAAATTTATTCGTCCTAATCAAGTTACTCATATTTTGTTGTCTCAATTAGATCATTCATAATTTTTTGTCTTAATCAGGTCACTCATATTTTTTTTCATTTCAATCAGATCATTAAAATTTTAGAATTATTTTAATTAGATTACTCATAAATTGAAAAAATATTTGAAAACTTAACAATGTTTATAATGAACCGAATTAATTTAAAGAAATTGTGAATTATATAACTGAATTGAAAAAAATATGAGTGAGCTAATTGGAGCATTACTAAAACTTTAATGACCTGGTTTGAACAAATAAAAATATTGATTGAAACTAAGAAAACTACGAATGATCTTATTGAATCACTCCTAAAACTTGCTTACTATTACAGTATTTTGTGAAGTTTTCTCCTTTTGACACACATGTTTATACTAGTTCATCATACAATATACTAAATTGATCGTCAAAAGGGGTTCGCCTAGTCCGGTCCGTCAAGTCCTCAACCTTGAGTCCCCTTCTAACAAGTTATTTACATGTTTGCAACTCTACGACGAAAGGCTTGAACCAACTCAACCAGACTACAAGGCTCCACATCTAGAAGAAAATGCTCTAACACTTGGTAATCATCACATAAATATGTGATGTTTTACATGGGGTTAAGGGAGTGTCATCTTAAAAGGATTACCATATAGGGACTTAAAGCCCATAGATAAAAACCCTTTGTGAGATAACACCTTAAGTAAATTTCACATCATTCGTTCATATAAGAGATACCATGACATAAGGAAAGTTTGACCTCAAATAACATCAACACTTTATCAGCTATGAATGAAAAGAGAACGTGATAGCTAAGTGTGCTTATGTAAGGGATTCAATGTTGCATACATATGGTAGCTTGATCAGTATCCTCAATATCTTATGATAGCAAAAAGCATGAATCTTTCAACATATGTTTTGTATCTTTCAACATGTGATACATCAATCGATCTATGAACAAGTGGAAACTGATAAACATGTCTAAATGTAACTAAAACTTTTGTCAATAACTCAATATCATCATCATCATCATCATCTATGAATAACAACTGGAGGGAACTTGAACTTATCTGAGACAAAAGGAACAGCCTTCGGATTGTTAACAAGATCTTCATACAGATCATACTCCGCCCGATAATCATGCAAACTGAGCTCCTTTTTCTGGTTAGTATGGTAATGGTGTTTGGCTGAATCCGACTTCCCAAACCCAAAGATGCTAACTTTATCACATACCCCTAAAGCGAGCATGATCGCCTGCATACCAGAAGAATAATGGAACTCGGGTCCTCCATGGGTCGAACCCCACGCCTCTAGCGGCTTCCCAGTTTCCATCAAGAATCTTTTCGCAGAGTAGTACTTGACGATTCTTGCACATAACACGTCGAGTTGTGGGTCTGTGATCATCAATGGCGATCTGTGCGATGCACTGCAGACCGAATAATCAAGAAAATGAATCGGTTGTGACATGTACATCATAATGGGCACTTGTTCACCATATGGATGACAGAAACAACCGCCTCTACGCGAACATAAGTGCAGGATGTTGCTGTTCATGAACGAAAGACTTGTTTTCGACCCGACGAATCGCTCAAAACCACTGATTCTTGCATTGTTTAGTCTGATCACAAACTCATGGGCATCAATAACATCACCAAGATTGGTTTTCAGCAAGATCCCACTATTACCCACAACTGCACAGGTCTTATACTTCCTCCTCGCGGTCATCGAACTCTTGAACACCTCGATCACGTTCGACATTACATCAGGTTCAAACCGACGTTGGTGCCACCATTGTTGAAGATATCGTCGAAAAACGATCTGAATTTTACGAAACTCAGGTGAATTGAGCCGCAAATGATCACCCCTTACAGCCCTTGATCCAGTATCTAATCTATATCGTCCCACCGATCGAAACGACCGATGAAGATTAATGTTCTCGCTTCGAAAACCCCCGTCCACCAACTGTTCGACGTTATGCCTCAATGAATCATCACCCAAATCAACCGCTGCAAACACCATCAAACTCTCATTAACCACCGGAGGAAGCTTCCATGATTGTACACCGCCGCCGGAGATAAGCCGTTGACCTCCGGCGCCGATGAGATTGCTCCGGCGGCAAAGGGTCACACCGGCGACGGCGAAAACAAACACTGCACTGAAAAACGAACGAATTGATCGATTTACAATCGATTTCTTCATGTGGGTATGGTCAAAGATCAGTCCAAATGCAGATCTTGATCGGAGAAAGACGTGAATCGGCGGTGTTATAGCTTGTAATGAATCGAGTTCAAGTAGATCAATGTTCGTCGATTCTTGTTCATTGTTGTTATACGATTGAATGATGAATTGAACGATGGATGTTGGGTGTGAATGTGTGATTTAGATCGGTGATGAAGTGATTATTATTATTGAATTGTGATCGTTTGTTGTTTGTTTTAGGAAGGTGAGATCATTGGAGCTTTGGTAGGTTCGTTTGCATATTATTCCTTTTGTGTCATGTTGTATACTTGCATTTGAGGAAAATGATGTGACATCTTTTTTTAATTTGTTTTTATTCTCTTTTGTTGGATTAAGTTTCAAGATTTGAGTGTTAATATTTGGTCTAGTTTAGGTAAATGGTCTAGTTTAGGTAAATGGTCTAGATTAGGTACATGTTTGATGGTACATGGCAGAAAATTAGGGTCGTGAAGGGGTGACATCCTGAAATGGTTAAGACTGAAGGAGTTGAAAGGCGTGGTTCGCTACAAACCTTGACGTGGCGTATCAGGTTTGATTAGGGTTGTAGCTCTGATCCAACCTGTCATGATCCAATCTCAGAGGCGTTGGTTTTATAATGATACAATCGGTTGTGAACAAATTCTAACAACCTAATATGAATTAGGGGAGTCCTATCGTTTGAGAATAATCGCTCAGTTATTTTTATAATATAGATGTGGAGATAAAAAGTCTTATAAGATTAATCACAAGTTCTTTTGCATAATATTCTTAGTTCTTTTCCCACGAGTGCTTATTCTCACATTAGATCCGGGTCGTGTTGCTAGTTTTGTTGGTGATCTTCTCAAATTAAGTCATATCCGTGAATGAACTCTCTGAAGTGGATAGAACTTCCACCGTTAACCAGTTGGGGGTTCTTTTAAGGCTATAATATGGATTTATAACATCGTTAACCGGTTGGGGATTTTTTAGGCTAATAATATGGTCTTGTAACATAGAAGGATTTTAGTGTGTGAGATTACCTTATCAATTTTAATTATTTATATGTAAATTTATGCAATCTTCTATAGCTTAAAAACTATACTTGGTAACAAGTTTACACACTTGAAATGTAATTTTATCAAATTTGACTAATTTAAGAAAAACATGTTATTAATTTACAAAATTTATAGGTGCGTGTATTTTAATCAAGTTTAGGTACTTTGATATAATATATCTAGTTTTAGTAAACTAGTGTAAGTATTACACGTGTTGAATAAATAAAATATTATAACAATATTTTAAGATCATATACGATTTAAATTACGTAGAAGTAAAAATTATAAGTAGTAAAACAATGATATCAATTTTTAAAACTTAAAAAAAATCAAACATTTGTTTAAAAAATTGTCTTTTTTATAAATGTCTTTATTATAACTATTATTTTTAATTATTGTTGGTTTATAAAAATTACTTTAAGAAAATTAAAATGTTTCATATATTTCTTAAATAAGTTTGATGTTTTAAAAAATTATTTTATAAAAATTTGCTTCTTTATGTATAACACTAATAAAATGATATCTTTCTTACTTTAATAAAAACAATTTTAATTTAAATATCTTTCTTACTTTATTAAAATAACCATTATTTTATAAACATTTTTTTTCTTTATGTATAACATTAATAAAATGATATCTTTCTTACTTTATTAAAAATTGTGATTTTTTTATAAATATCCTTATTATAACTATTATTTTTAGTTATTGTTGGTTTATAAAAATTACTTTTAAAAAATTAAAAATATTTCATATATTTCTTAAATAAGTTTGATGTTTTAAAAAATTATTTTATAAATTTTTTTCTTTATGTATAACATTAATAATATAATTTGTAATTAAGGTAATTATTTAATAAGAGAGAGAATCAGAGAAAGTATTGTGAGAATAAATGTGATGTTGCCACATGTCCTTCGTAATTACTCTTTTATTAGAGTAGAAAGAAGATTTGGTTGTATATTTTCTAAAAGTTTGATGAAGGAGTATTATATGTCTTCTTAAGAGATAATAATATAAGTGCAAATTTAAAAAGAAAATTTAGAAAAACAATATAAAGGTATATGTGGGGAAGACTTAAGTTAGGCAAAAAGGGTTTGTGTAAAGTTGGTGACATGTGGTGGGTGGGTTAGTCAACGAATCACATTCTGATCTATAAACTATAAGCAATTCAAATATAGTTATGCACTTATGCCTTTTCTTGGATCTCAATTTAATTATTTCTCACTTAATTGAGATTGGTATAAACTAGTGGAAACAAAGACATAAATGTTTTCATGTTAAGTTAAATTAATGTGTTAACATTTCTTTGTTATCGAGTTAATTACACTATCATATAATTTCATATTAAACTTGAATCATAGTTTAATTATATGTAATGTGTGTCGGCTTTAAAAAAAAACAGTGACCAGTTTATGACATTAAAGTTCATTTCTGTAAATGGTCGTTTAAATTTTCTTTTTATGTTCTCCGATAAGTTAAACACAAATTTTGCATCTTGGGCACATAAATTAGAAATTAAGTACTTACAACACATTTTTAACTAGATATATATACTTTGATGTAGTTAATCCTAAAACTAACAAGAAGTAACAAATTTATATGACAGTCAAAGTTTAATATATGTATAATTACAATACCGGACCAAAAAATACAGGTGAAATGAAAAGATAAAACGTAATTAAAATCTAAAAACCATTATAATTTGGATTAAAAAACACTAGAGAAAGTCAACGGATTTGTGCCCAACTTTTATATAAAAATAAGCTCCATTTACAAAAAGGTACTTTGCATGCAACTCTAAGGAACGTGGTGCAACTGGGTTTTCAATTCAAAGATTAATGTAAGTTAAAATAATAAAATAGTTTTTTATTTATCATATACGTAGACGTTACATATATCACTAAAATGAGTGAAATTATTATAAATATATCTTGAAATGTAAAAAACTTACACAACTCTTACTATTTTTCTATGTATATGTAAGCTTTTTTATATCTCCTATATACATTCTTTTAGTAATGGGTTGGTGATTGTGCTGAAAAATGTTGGCACATAGACAATGGTGTGTATCACACTCAGATTCACTAAACGATGTAATGGTGTTTAATGTAAAAATGAGATTTAATTTAAAAAAAGATGATGAGGTGTAATGTTGTGTTTAGTAGTCAAAATAAAAAAATTAAAAACAAAAAAAACCTTATATCACATCTTTTGTAATGGTCATGAAGGGTCAATCACACGAGGAGCAATGTTCTGTGGTTATAGAAGTTGATATGACATCCTATCGCGTCACACTACGACAACAATACCTTTTTAACTCATTCTAAGCCCACTATTTTAGATTTCCGTTTGTACCATACATGATACATGCATTATTCCCGTTGTAGTGGATGTGCGGTGTTTGAAATCCTTTCTAAAGCTTCTAGGCATTTCATCAAACACTTTCGGACAGAGTCATTTGTGTTGGAAAACAAACGTATTCACCTCAAAAAAGTCATGTTAACCACTAACAAGGAGATTTATTTGTCCACATCTTAATGAATATCAATACACAATTGAAAACAAATTTGAAAGCATAGATCTTTGTAGGGCTCAACCTTTACATTGGTGTAGCTCACATCAACATCTAGAATATTGGAAAAATGTGGTGAAACCCAACTTTTTAACTACAACACTAGTATATGAATAAAAACAGTTATAAACAACAAAGTCAAAGTTTATCGCGTACCTTGTTAGTCACTCATCCAAGACCTTATCGCTGCTGATTGAAACTATGGTAAAACATAACACAATTGTGTAAACAAACAAACAGAAAACAAAAAAACTGGGAAGAAACGAAAATTATAATCATGTTAAAAACGAATCCATTTTTAGGTAAAAGATAAGAAATGCTAAAGAAAGATCAAGTCTGCAACTATGTGAATATGTTCAAGTTTTTGATGGATTCACCATGTTAATCCAGAATACAACAGCTAATGATTTAAAGAAAGTATTTTTATCATTTAAATCATTAGGAAACACCAACAATATAAGCATTCCATGAATCTTGCTGTTGAAAACTTGTAACTTCTTCATATTTGATATCTTTACCGTCACCGAATCCTTGAATGCTTTTTATATTCTCACTGTCTGGCATTTGACGGATCCAGAAATGAACAGATCGAAATCCTGCTTCTTCCAAACAATCTTTAATCTCCGGTAACGACCACCTAATACAAAATCAATCGATATCTGGCTATTAGTAAAATGTCTAAAATATCCATCAATGATGATGAAATAAAGAATGTATTACAATCTCCAGCTGTATGAAAACGCGTGGCGAAGCTTCTTCTTTTGATGCTTTTGCAGAGTAAAATGTAGACTGATTCTTGTTTTCCTTTGAATAATGTCAAATCCTGCTTGTTCCCATGTATACTAGCAAAATATGGATGAAAATAAGATAAAATTTTCAAAACAGGTAGTTTTGCTACAAAATATCAAATGGAAGCTACATAATAACATGCAGCATGTAATTAATGGATTTAAGATAATACCGTGAAATTTGGGAATTTTCTTTGCATCCTAAGTTCACATTCAGATGAAGTGCCTCCATAAAGATCCATAACAAAGATCCCGCCTTTCTTAGATAATGCTTGAAGGGCGTTTTTGAAATACGAAACAAGCTCATGGCGAGTATGGAGACAACAGCAACTATAGTTAAAAGCACATAAAATGTCTCTAGATGGAAGTGCTTCTGAACTAGTGACGGATTCAGAACCATTTTCATTTTCTTCAAGTGTTACATTATGGATGATGTTTTGAAGATTGGATTTCACTAGTTTAGCTTCTTGAGGTTGCAAAACGTTCCCATGGTAAAGGAAGATTCTAGAAGATAAATCCGCTCCGATTTTGTTGACATTATTCTCCAAGCACCAATCAAGAGCCTCGACATCCAAATCTAAACCTACGGCAGTCCTTCTTGAGTCACTTCTGAGCCACTCTGTACTGTAAATAAATCATATGATTGAAAGACTAGTATTTCTTGTCTAATAAAAACATAAGCAAACTACAACAAAATGCAATTTATTATTCACTATCTTGTTGATACTTGATATAAGTAAACTACTATACTATATCCATTTTAAAACAGAATACTTTTCATTTTTACAGAAAAATGCAATTTGTAGCCATGTAATGCAACACACTTATATGTTCTTTAACAACGTACTCAAGCATGCAGCATACTTATCATGTATGGTAAGTTGTTAACAAAAAGTACTAACACATATACATGGAAAAGTACATACCTACAACATTAAGTTGTTTAGAGGATGCTTCAGATTGCTTATCCAAATGGGTAAATTGCTTAATAGATTGATATTTGTAAGCGAAATAAAATGTTTTTAATTAGCGTTAGAAGTTGCTTATTTCAAAAAGCAATAGGCAGATGACCGGTTTTAATAAGCAATCCCAAAGGGCAAAGACCCCATAGGACATCGCATTTTCTTACGGTTTGCCTTTAAAATATATACAAAATACTCATTTATGGCAAGGTCTAAGATCAACATTCCAAAAAAGAAACATAAAGTTTCTCTAAACTCTCAAAAACTATGGATGACCACATTGACCTTGTATAGCATTGTATAAAAGTCAAAAGTATTTAGGTGTTTCATCATTAAGTTTTCTTTTCTTTTAACCATAAAACTCACAAGACCCATCAATACCCTGCTATAAGTTAAAGCAAAAAACCAATAGAGGCTACTAAAGTACTCAAACGTTTACCACTAGCCACCTACTCGACGTTAAACCTACGCTCTAATACTACTCTGCATACCGATACCACTCAAACCGTAACATCTAGCCCCTCACACCAATAATATTGTCCGCTTTGCTCACGGATTTGCTTTTGGTTGACCGGGTGAAAACTTCACAGGGAGACCTATCCCTGGATTGCTCCCACCTGAGCACGCTTAACTATGGAGTTCTCCTCTCATCCATAGCCAATACGCTCAAAACGCGTTGTTGATATTAGAGACCAGACATTCTTAACAATCACAACATACAAAAATAAGTAATATGTAACATATCTACTTCATTTAAGTACAAATAATTAAAAGAATTTAACACACACAACTAATGAGTTCAAATAATAATTTCTAATTAAACAAATTATAAGTGCATCTATAATGAACTAAACCAAATACTAAAACCCAAAACATCAGTCAGATGAGAAACAACCATTCCCATCTAGGTGTGAAAAAGAACAAAGTCCAATGGATAAAAATAAATGAATAGGCAAGGAAATCAGTGGGAATCAGTGGATCCGTCGTTGTTTTCCTGTTCATCGTCGGACTGTTCCTCGGGCTCCTCCTCCTCTGGTGCCTCTTCCGGTTCCTACTCGGGATCTTCTTCTTCTTCAGGTTCTGGCCTTGCGTTCTGCACGAAAACATGAGATTCCAGGTTTTCTAGTCGTTGGTCGTCGCTATCGATCCAACCGACTAGCCCAGTAACACGATCCACCTGGTCGTTATAGCGTTTCACGAAGTTATCGAACCGAATCTTGAGTTGTTTGAGTTCCTCTGTAGTCTCGCTTGATTTCTTCTTCAACTCTTCGTTTTCTTGCTCAAGTTCAGCCACACGCTTACGCTCTAAATGTACGGTGGCTGTCAAAGCAGCTATGGCCTGCTCTGGTGGGTGAGCAAGTGGTAGTAGCGTAGGAGCATCAGGGTCCTTACCAGGGGTAGACCTAGTGCGAGGTCGGCTCTTGGGAGGAACCCTGATGCTCCTACGCTACTACCACTTGCTAGCCCTCCGGAGCAGGTCATAGCTGCTTTGACAGCCAACGTAGTACATGTTTGGCAAAAGCAACTTTTTTGCTTTTTGACTTTTTGGAGGGGTAAAAAGACCAAAATACCCCTCCAAAAAAGTTAAAAAGTTAAAAATTTTAACTTTTTGGCTTTTTTGGAGGGGTATTTTGGTCTTTTTACCCCTCCAAAAAGTCAAAAAGCAAAAAAGTTGCTTTTGCCAAACATGCCCGTACATTTAGAGTGTAAGCGTGTGGTTGAACTTGAGCAGGAAAACAAGGAGTTGAAGAAGACATCAAGCGAGACTACAAAGAAACTCAAACAACTCAAAATTCGGTTCGATAACTTCGAAAAACACTACAACGACCAGGTGGATCGTGTTACTGGGTTGGTCGGGTGGATCGATAGCGGTGACAAATGACTAGAAAACCTGGAATCTCATTCCTTCGTGCAGAACGCAGTGCCAGAACCCGAAGAAGAAGAAGACCCCGAGGAGGAACCAAAGAAGCACATGATGAAGAAGAAGATCCCGAAGAAGAACCGATAGAGGCACTAGAGAAGGAAGATCCGGAGAAGGAACCAGAAGAAGAGCCCGAGGAACAGCCCAATGACGAACCGGAAAACAACGACGGATCCATTTATTCCCACTGATTTCCTTGCCTATACATTTCCTTTTATTTATTTTTATTTATTGGACTTTGTTCTTTTTCACACCTAGATGGAAATGGTTGTTTCCCATTCGACTAATGTTTTGGATTTTAGTATTTGGTTTAATTAATTGTAGACGTACTTACAATTTGTTTAATAAGAAATTATTATTTGAACTCATTAGTTGTGTGTATGCTAAATTATTTTTGAAAACTTGTACTTAAATGAAGTAGATATGTTACATATTACTTATTTTTGTATGTCGTGATTGTTAAGAATGTCTGGTCTCTAATATTAACAATGCGTTTTGGGCGTATTGGATATGGATGAGAGGAAATTACATAGTTAAGTGTGTTTAGGTGGGAGTAATCCAGAGATGGGTGACCTCACTGTAAAATTTTCACCCGGGCAACCAAAAGCAAATCCGTGAGCTCGTCGTAAGTAAG
>BJCM01087718.1:0-10492 GCA_018326385.1 Flaveria bidentis
TATATATACTTAACCCATGAAAACTCACAAACTTTCAAAGTTGACCTTTTATTTTTAACATGTTTCAGAATTGCTACTTGAAGAAATTATTTTTGCTCATATAGGACTTGGAACATTTAATATTATTTCTGTGAGCTATGACCAATCATTTCACATTCGTCCGTCTCGATAATTTCGCCGTCGGTCGGGGTGTGACAGATTGGTATCAGAGTCATGGTTATAGGGAATTAGGTTATTAGAAATGAAATGACCTAGATTATAACTAAGTACCCTCGAACAGGAGTCCTCTCATGTACTTTACATGCTTAGATAGGATTTTATATGTCTTATATGCTTATCCATGATCATGTGATTATGCCTTATGTGCTTATTCTTATACTTTGATTCTTATTAATTCACACACAAATCTTAAATCATATTCTATGTCCTACAACTTGAAACATGTGATGCTGGAAGAACGTGATGCCTGTATCTCGAGGTGTTCTATCTAGGCAAGGTATTCATATAAATCCAAATCAACTAATGGATCCGTTTACCTTACCTGGGAACCCTTAGGGTAAGTGTTCGCTTATAGGTATGCATGTCTTTATTAAGGTTGTGGTTGACCTAATACTTTGATAAGTCAATATATTTGCTTTAGTTTGTAAACCGAACGTTACACTTGAAACATCTTTTTGTTATTTTGAATCATATTATTATTGATTTTGTTTTCTTAAATTTTAACTTATTATCCAATTCTCGTAATGACTCTTAATAATCTGTCTGAATGTTTTCCCCTCAAAATCGCACATATTCTGAAAACCCATTACAATGATACTATTATTCTGAACTGAACTTTTAATCTTAACACACACGATTCTCGCATCAACCTTACGTTAATGCAACTTTGAAATACCAATGTCACCTAAGAACCATGCCGAAGTTGTCTGCTTTGAGTAAACTCCTTTGGAGTCGTATTTCATCCAAAAGTGTTTTAAACATATTTCTCATGTTCGTCAAGCCGAGTTTCGTATTAATTTATGTTTGGTGTTGTACTTGTGAAAAAACCTTCTATCGTCTTACATGAAAAAAGTTTGTCAACCAAAAGTCTAACCCTTTATATACCTTACATATTTGTAAGAATAATAAACTTTGTAATTTAAGAATTTATTTTAGTTTTATAATTAAAACTCATAAATGACAAATAAAATTCATGAATTTATAAAATTTTATTCTATAATTTATGAAATTAATAAATGAAATTTGACAATAATGTTCACAAACTTAGTTAAATAATACATCTAGTGCATTTTGATTCATCAAAATGAATAAATAATTAAATGATGATTTTTTAACTAATGAAGATTCATAATGAAATTGGGTTTATAATTTGAAAATAGGCGGATGTTACAGTTTCCATTACTTTAAGAAATTTCGTCCCGAAATTTAATCACGAGAAGACTGATTTCAAGGATATGAGGAGACTTGGATTTCATTTCATATTTACAAATGAACTTTTGGGTACGTTTAAACTCAATGGTTAGACTTTTGGTTGACAAAATTTTTGCATGTAAGACGATAGAAGGTTTTGTCACAAGTACAACACCAAACATAAGATTAATACGAAACTCGACTTGAAGAACATGAGAAATATGTTTAAGACACTTTTGGATGAAATACGACTCCAAAGGAGTTTTCTCAAAGCAGAAAACTTCGGCATGGTTCTTAGGTGAAATTGGTATTTCAAAGTTGCATTAATATAAGGTTGATACAAGAATCGTGTTTGTTAAGATTAAAGGTTCGGTTCAGAATAAGGGTATCATTGTAATGGGTTTTCAGAATATGTGCGATTTTAAGGGGAAAAGATTCAGAAAGATTATTAAGAGTCATTAAAAGAATTGGATAATGAGTTAAAATTTAAGAAAACAAAATCAATAATAATACGATTCAAAATAACAACAAGATGTTTCAAGTGTAACGTTCGGTTTACAAACTAAAGCAAATACGTTGACTTATCAAAATATTAGGTCAACCATAACCTTAATGAAGACATGCATACCTATAAGCGGACACTCACCCCAAGGGTTCCCAGGTAAAGTAAACGAATCTATCGGTTGATTTGGATTTATTAGAATACCTTGCCTAGACAGTACACCTTGAGATACATGCATCACGTTCTTCCAGCATTACATGTTTCAAGTTGTAGGACATAGACTTTGATGAGAATTGAAAACCACGAATAACGATTCAAAGGTCATTTTGAAAACCATTTGATTTAGGCACACAATGCCCTCAGAATATGATTTAAGAATTGTGTGTGAATTTATAAGAATCAAAGTATAAGAATAAGCACATAAGGCATGTAATCACATAATCATGGATAAGCATATAATACATATAAAATCCTATCTAAGCATGTAAAGTACATAAGAGGACTCATGTGCAAGGGTACTTAGTTATAGTCTATGTCATTCCATTTTTAATAACCTAATTCCCTATAACCATGGCTTTGATACCAATCTGTCACACCCCGACCAAGGATAGAATCATCGAGGTGGACAAATGTGAAACGGTTGTTCATAGCGTGTGACATTTGGCACTTTATGGAGGGTATGGGCCTTTGCTAACATACAACTCATATTGTGATACATGTTAATCTATTTATTTATAAATTATGTCTTATAATATCACTAGCAATAATTGACAAGAGTTCACCTTGGTGGGATTTGGTAAGCATAGGAATCTTAAGGCTTGTTAATTTGTAAACTCAGATGTAAATGATGTTTTGAATACTGATGATATTTAGTAGTTGTTGCTTCCACATATTATTAATTGTGCATTTCACCCGATCTAGTGGGTGGGTTGCTACCATTTGCATATTTCTTGTGTATGTTTCATTCATGAATTTCAAAGTCTAACAAATGGATGTTAAAACTATTTCTATAGGGTGTAGTAAAAAAAGAAATATATGTTTGCCATCCACTAGGTTTTGAAGATCTAGATCATCTGGATTATTTAGATAAGTTAGACAAAGCTTTATATGGTTTACATCATGCATCTTGTGCTTGGTATGCCACTCTCATAGAGCATTTGCTTGAAAATAGGTATACTCGAGAAGCTATTGATCAAACTCTATTAATATGAAAATAGATGATGATCTTGTTCTTGTTCATATTTACTTTGATGATATTTTTTATTGATCTACAAAAGATGATGTGTGCAAAAAGTTTGAAGCATTGATGAAGAAGACATTCAAGATAAGTTATCTTGGAGAAATATCATTTTTCTTGGGTATCCAAGTGAAACAAAGTGAAGCTTGTATTTTGATTCATCAAGAAAAGTATATTCAAAGTTTGTTGGATAAATACAAGTTTCAATATTTGTGAGGCCCCGTTCTCGGGACGCTTACAGCTGGCCAATCATCGCTCATAAAACATATAGTTACATTTAACTTTCATAAAACATCGCAGCGGAACATTAAAATAACTTTTTCATTATAAATGCTTTTGCAAAATAATATACATTCGTTACACAATTTCATTTGTTCGCATTACAATACAAAAACATTAACAAAAGAATGCCATCCAAATGCCAAGTAGTTGCCCCGCGCCATCCCTAGCAATGCTCACCTGCCAACTAGAAAATGCATAAAAAGTCAGCGTTGCTGAGTGAGTTCTAGTTTAACATAAAACATAATTTACATTCATTAAACCATTCTTTTCTTTTGCATGTGACCACACATCATACGTACACATAGATAATATCATTATTATCTTCATCATTTGTTCGTTAACTTTCGTTCTTTCATCGTACGTCATTATCATTCATTTCATACATAACTTTCATACTTTCATTCGTACGTTCATTACATTCGATGACATGTACAATACCATGAACATTGTGCACGAAGCTGGTTACTGGGCCTGAGGTCTTTCATAGACCTCGAACATTGTGCACGAAGCTGACTCTAGTACCTAGGGCAAGTACATTCATCACTTGTCTTTCTCTTTCATTCCGGATCAATGCCATATGCTATACCCTGAACATTGTGCACGAAGCTGGTTACTGGGCCTGAGGTCTTTCATAGACCTCGAACATTGTGCATGAAGCTGACTCCAGTACCTAGGGAAAGCGGCAAGGACCCCATACATCTGGTCAATCACAAAGATTGGACCCCAGTGTGCATCCTTCTGGGGTAGCTAACCCGCACACAATTGAGCTAACACCTTCATTGGGTGTGAACCTCCATACATTTTCTTGCAAGCCTTACATTCATTCATTCGTTAATGCATGCATTCATTCATCATGTTCCTCTTTTCATTATCTTCCACTTTACGTTACATAATACTTTCATTTCCTTCATTAACATTCCACGTAAAGCCAAGGGAAAATACTCATACATAATAAAAAGGAACATCATCATAAACAGTCAACATCATCATACATGACATATAACATACATCATACATGCCATCGTGCATAAGCATCAATCATGCTTCATAACATGCCCATCATTGCATCTATGACCTCGAAAAGTCAACTTACATAACCCCCAGGAATCTTCCAAGTCAAAACCTAAATTTCACTTTTCCCAAAAAAGTCAAAAAACATTCTAAGTGTTCATCCGCATTTATTATAGTTCATCCGCATTTTCTTTCCTTCATCCGCATTTCCTTTCCTTCATCCGCATTTCCCTTCCTTCATCCGCATTTCCTTCCCTTCATCCGCATTTCTTTCCTTCATCTGCATTTCCTTTCCTTCATCTGCATTTCCTTTCCTTCATCCGCATTTCCATTCCTTCATCCGCATTTCCTTTACTTCATCCGCATTTCCTTTACTTAGTCAATGCTCATCCACATTAACTATTCATCCGTATTTCTTCAGTGCTCATCTGTATTTCCCATACTTGATCAACGCTCATCCACATTGACTGTTCATCCGCATTGACTTTCATCCGCATTGACTTTCATCCGCATTGACTTCTGCATACTTAGGCAGATTCTAAAACTTAAACATATGAGCCCTAAGCATCAGATTTCAGTTCCCTAACACCATCTAACATGTTCCAAGCTTAAATCTCACATTCTAAGCCTTAGAAACACAACCATAATATCAACAAGCATGAACATAGTCCAACATCACATCGTAATCACAACATACATACATTCATACGTACGGGTTTAATAACCCAGTTTTATAAAAACATACATTCATGAAATCCCAGCCCCGAAATCAGTTAAAAACCAGTAAAAGGGGTTCTAGAACTCACCTTTGCAGCTCTTTAGTATGGCTTCTTCCAAACTCGTCTGTAATTGAGTTCAACCGTCTAGAAACCCACTAAAAACATACCCGAACACATACATACGCACATAAGCATAAACTCGAGGATATGATCATTCAAGAGCATCATAAAACCATGAATTCTTATCTTGAATTCGAATTCTTTCTTGTGCTTCTTTCTAAAACCGAGAGTTCTCTGCTGCACTTGCCACTTTTTCTCTCTAAAATCCGAAGATTTGTGATGTGTGTGACATATGGGCGACCATACCACCTTTTACACCCACTTTTCAAAGATTTTGTCTTTTTTGTCACTTTTAACCCCCAGACTTGGGCTTTATTTCTTTTTCTTATTTTTCTTCACTTTATTCTTCTTTTTTGACTTTTAAAAATAACCGGGTGTTACAAGATTCCAAGATTTCTCAAACTCCTATGTTTTCTAGTCCTACTCTAACTCAGTATCTTACGAGTGAAGATGTTTATTAACATATGTATGGATCATTGATTGGATCTCTAATATATCAGATTGCAAGCTGGCGAGATATCATATTTTCGATTTGTCAATGTGCTCCACTCGTTATCAAAGTAATTCTAAGGAATCACATATGAAAGCTATAAAGAAAATTTTCAAGTATCTCATAGCCCCACCATAACTTGGACTTTTGTATTTTAGGAATTCTAAATGTAATTTGTTTGCTTATACTGATAGTGACTATGGTGGCTATAATCTAGACGGGAAATGTACCATCGGTGGATGTCAATTTCTTGGAAATAATTTGATTTCTTGGTAACGCAAGAAGCAAACCACAAACTAAACATTGACTAGCAAAGTAGAATATGTGGACGTATCAAGTTGTTGCTCATAGATTGTTTGGATTCAACAACAATTATTTGATTGTGCTTTAAATCTTTATAATACAACCATTTAGTGTGACAACAAAGTAGTTCTTGACATTGTGAAGAATCTGATTTAGCACTCTAAGATGATGCATATCCACATCCGCTTGCATGTCATTTGTGATCATTTTGATTGAAAGGTTATTCATCTTAAACAAGTGTCATTTGATGAAACAATATTGTTCTTTTTACCAAATCATTTTATAAAAATATATTCACCAAAATTAATTTTATTCTTTGTCTAGGTTAAAATTATACTTTTCTATAGATAATCACAATTTTAGGGTGGAAAATTTAACATAAAAAGTACAAAAATATTTTCAGTTTTAGGGGAGTTAAATTTAAAATTTAACAAAAATATTTTTGGTTGATAAAACTTCTAAAATATGATTTTTCTTTTGTACATAAGAAATGATAGTACAATTTTCAATCTTGAATTATACCAGACTAAGGCTTAAAAGTAAAGCGACTTGGATTTTGCTTGATATGTTAATAGGCTTGCTTGTCAAGATTGAAAATAAAATGGATTGTATTCATTGGAACTAAATCATCTATGACTGACTTGGGTAATGATCATGAGTCAATATTTTAGTGTTTAATAGATCTAAATGCTTGATTTTACATCGTAAATATTATAAAACAAGTTGACTTTGTTTATGTTTTGATTCATAGATGGTTGAAGCTTAAAGTAGCTTAATAGGAAGCAAAAGAAGCAAAACATAAAAGTTGAAGGAATAAAGATGTAAATACCTAAAAATGGTAAAAAAGAGGTCAAGAATGAGACCTGGCGTATGATACTCCAGGTTTGGGCGTATCATACACCACTCGACAGCGTATGGGCGACGTATCATATGCCAGGCGGCATATGAGGCAGCGTATTAGTAGGCGTATTTGACAAAAAGGAACAAAAAGTTGGGCGTATGGACGACGTATGAGGCGGCATATCATATGCCGGTGGGATTATGATATGCCGGCGGCCTAACAACATCCAGATTTTTTGGATTTCAAGTTTATTCAAACCAAATCAAACCCCAATTCGATCAAGAACTTCTTGGAGACAAATAGTGACAAATTTTAGGTGATTTTTGGTGTTCTAAGGCTCCTAAATCATCTATAAACTTTTAGGACCGTGTACGGGAGGAGTACTAACTGACTTACGTGTATACCAACTCAAATAGTGCGGAATCCTATTTGATTGGCAATCCAATCAGTGAGAACACACGTAGAATCGATCTTAGAATGAATCTAAACGTTAAGAAAAATTGCAATACGATTCAGTACGATCTATGAACTTGGAACAGGTTCTCTAAGGTCTCTAGACGACTAGGGTACGATATAGTACGTATGGATTTGAATTGTTACATTTTTCCACGAATTAAGTGGTATTTATAGGTTAGGGTTTCTCATTCGTGCGACTGAACCATTAGTATGGTTCAGTCGTGCGACTGAGTCATACGATTGTTCCATCCGCACGACTGAGGCTTCAGTCGTGCGACTGAGTCAATCTCATGTCATAATCGTGCTACTGATCCGGTCTCCTGGTTTAGACGTGCGACTGGTTTATTAGCATGAAGTTGTTCATGCGTATGGTCCATTAGCATGGGTCATTCGCATAAAAACTTTACATGACTAAGTTTAAACATATTTCTCAACCATTCTTGACTAAGAACTATGTAAACAACCACAAACCTATATAGTTGTTCAATCATGCGTTATTACATAATAAGCAATGAAATATTCAACATTATAAACACAATCACACATTGTATTTCATTCAGTACCCATTCTATTACATATATGTAAGAAATGAAAGACATTTTACATTTGAGCTCCTAAACTAGGTACACATGTATCTACAAGCTCCACCTTGGACCTAGTTTACTCTATTGTCTAACATTCTTCATCAGTTCTTCAAACTTCTTGTACTTCTCCTCTCTTGTAGCTCCAGCATGTATCTCAAATGCGAAATAGAGCCTTATAACATTTTGAAACTGGAGGGCTTGTACAATGTCTTGCGCGTCATAGAACAGTGGCCACTTATATAAGGTGTAAACATCATTAGCCGACAAGTTAGTGAGCCACATTGGGTCAAATGCCCTGATTGTTTCCATATTTCCATCTTTGTTCAACACTATGACCGCCACACCTATTCTCCAATTGTATTACCACCATTTAAAGTGTGGAGTGAAATCCTAAGGCATATCCCTTAGAGGGATTCTCGACATTATGTGCGGAGGACTCCACTTCAGCATAATCTTTGGCTTTCCAGTAATGGCATCAACTTCAGATCTTCTGATATACTTTTTGGTTGTTGAGGTTTGAAGTTGACCCACCTGGTGTGGTACTCTCTCTTCAAAGCTGCTTCGAACCAGCCTGACATCTTTCGAGGGTCAGCATATAACAACTTCAATTTGGCCAGCTGGTTAAGCTGAAAACCGGGTAGAGTCTTCAGATCATGTGGGAATCTGAAGTACTCGATACCCTTCTCTCTCTTGATAGCATAAACATTTAGATCATCAAAATATGCCCATGCTATGATCTTTCCTGACACCTTCAGATGCTTCTTCACTTTGTAAAGCTTGGTGTAGGTACTAGGCTTTGGAGCACTGCGTTGGGCTCTGATCTCTGCAAAACATGCCGCCCATTCAGCCTTTTTGATGTTGACATCGGCGTCCGATGCTTGGGCTTGATCTTTATTCTTCTCCGACTCCTGCTCCATCTTATCCAGTGTTTCAAATGTATCACTGACAAGAGTGTCACCCAGATTGGGGACTACATTTCCCTCGTTGTCAGCATACTCCAGATAATGTTGTGCTGTGACGTCTTCAATCTCAATCTCATCCACATCGTTTAGCTCATCGTCACTATCCATGTCAACTATAGGAGCATCCTTCACGATCTCATCTGGATTCAGTCGGAACATTTTAGCCAGTTGCTCATCAGTAAGATCGTGAATTATTTCTCCTTCTTCAGGAGTGTAACTCACAGACCTCCTGATGATCCCTTGTAGATCAAGTATCATTGTGAGTTGAGACTTGATCTGCTGAAGGGGAGCAACATCGTATTCATCTCGCTGATATTGTGAATCTGCTTGATTTAAAACATGTAACACATCATTCATTAGTATATAATCAAGAAAGTTAAATAATCAAATATATACATAAACATTCATTACATATGTTTTAATACATGATTCAATTTACACAAAAGTTCAAAATACATAAACATCTAATCATTACTCTGATCTTGAATCATGTGCTCTGCTACAGGCGGGTCTGAGGTTGATGCATCCTGGTCCTGAGTCTTCTTGGTGCGCCTCTCTCTAGCATTTAAGGCCTCTGAAGCACCTGCATCTCCTCTTTCCTCATCATCATCCTTATCATCCTCCTCCCTTCCTTCATCTCCTCCATCATATGTTTCATCCTCATCATCATCCACATCATCCTCACCATCATCTTCATCATATTCTTTGATCTTTAGAGGCTCTTCTTTTGATCCCTTAAGCTTGAGCATGATATACCTTTTAGATGTCTCCAACTCTTCAATCTTCTTTGCTGATTCGGATTTATGCTCTTTGAGTTGGGCGATCTCCTGAGCCTACTGAGAGATCTGTTATGATTGGGCAGCTGTTAGCTCCATTAGCTGTCGTAGCTGAGCAGTCTTCTCGTCATCAACAGCCAACAACTTCAGCACCATACGATTCAGTGCTAACAGCTGTTCCTCAACTCCACTAGAGGGTAGAGTAGATCCAGTAGTGTATGTGGTGTGGGAAGAGGGACTGGCTTGGTGGCTAGTGATGGTAGTGGTGGCAGTGGTGAATATGGGTGGTGGTATATGTGTGGGTGGTGATGGGTAAGCTGTAGTGGTGGTGGAAGTGGTGTAGATAGGTGGTGGAGTGGTTGTGGTAGTGATTGTGGGTGAGGTGGTAGTAGTGGTGGTGGTATCTGTGGTAGTGGGTGAGTGAATGGTGGTGGTAGATATGGTGGCAGTGGTGGTGGAGGTAGGAATCAGCGTGAACCTCCGTCTTTTCGGCTTCATCCCGTGGAGTTGAGCCATCCTCTTCTTCCTCGAACCCCTTGAGGAGGATGCTCCCCCTGGGATGCGGAGCTGGTCTGGGATATAAGTAGGATCTTTAGAAGTCTCCCCAGATGCAGCTTGGCGTCCTCCAACTGCCTTTATCCCATGTTCGGTGGCAACCACCCTGCTGCCCACCGTTCTGGTCAACGGCTCCTCTTCACTCTCCTCCTCCTCATCAGGAGGACAAAAATCATGATGGAAACTGGCTGTGGTGGCATCTCCATGAGTGGGTGGTGGAGGTGTAACATGTGCAGTGGTGGCC